>QANY01007259.1:0-108991 GCA_003255025.1 Datisca glomerata
ATAATTTAATTTTGAATTAACTGATTAGTTAATTTTGAATTAATAGATAAGTTAGTTGATAAGTTTTATCATATAAGTTAATTTTTGAATTAACTGATATTTATGTTTATTTCAAATACTCCATAGATATTTATCTGATTAAATAAAGCAATAAAAATAGAAAATTGCCGTGTGGCATTTTAGACTGCCATGCCGCATGGAAGTGATTGGCGCATAACACACTGCAACGCCGCATGGAAGTGCAGTGGTGCACGTCACACTTCAGTGCCACACCACATTGTAGTGCTGCATGACATTGCATTGGGTCCCACTATAGTGGCACATTTATAAATAATTTTATTATTTTATTAAAACCTAAACTTAACGAGACTTGATTTAGAATATAAATAGATGATAGTCTATTGGCCTCATTAAGAAATTAATCAATCAATCGATAATTGAAGCTCTACAAATTCTCTAATTCTCCATCATAATTCTCTCTCAAAAGTCATTCTTTAAATCCCTAGATCTCATGTGCTGAGTACATCTAGAGATAGAAAATTGTCCTTGTTCATTCTACGTGCCTATACACGTCGTAGTGTGTTTGATGATTGGTTTGAAAGATCTTTGTGTAAATCTCATAGGTCCATTCTACGTAGAATAGGACGTTCGTTGTTTTATACTAGAAGACAATGAGGAAGCTTGATAGACTTCAAGTGGTAAAGATCTTTACTTTGAATGTCAATTTATTTAATGTATAGATATGTAATGGATCTGTGTGAAAAATTGTTTTTTTTTCAGAAAAATATTTTTGGGACCTTGTGGACTTATATCAAACCTTCATTAATTAAAAAGCCTTCTACTATGCACCTGATGCGCCACTATTACCAGCAAATTCTAAGTCTAATAATAATATTGTAAGCCTGTCACAAAACCTTAAAAATTCAATAAAATCAACAAAGGAAAAAGAAGTTACTCTTCAAGAATTTCAAAAAGAATGAAATAAAAGAATTAAAAGATTCAAACTCTCAAATAACAAGAGAATTAAAAATTTTAAGAATAAATTATTTAATTTAAAAAATGAATCCAGTGAAATAAGAGAACCTAGTAAATCCCCAATTCATTGTGATAATGATTTTGAAGAAATTTTTGTCAACGTACAAGATGATGACAACTTTCTTTAAACCCTCAATCACATTAAACTGAAGAAATGGCACATAATGGTCAGAATTATTATTCAAGATTTTGATTTCACCTCCATGGTTCTTATTGATTCAGAAGTTGTCCTAAATTGTATGCAGGAAGGATTTATTCCTACCAAGTTCTTCAAGAAACAAAAGAATCTTTGTCCTCTGCCGGTACTCGATTGCATATCAATTACGAAATCCCAAAAATTCATATTTACCAAGACAATGTATGTTTTAAGACATCATTTATCTTATTATAAACGTGACTGACAAAATTATCCTAGGATTGTCATTCATTTCTCTACTGTATCCTTTCACAACAGAGCATGATGTGATCTTTACATATCTTGTGCATAAACGAGTCAAATTCAATTTTTTTTTCTTTTTCTCACAATGAGAAATTGAAAACTTTAAAACAAAATTCTATTTATAAAACTTTAAATTTAATTTCCAATAAAGAAAAATAGTTATGTTTTCTCCAAGACGAATATGAAATTCAAAAAAATTGAAGAACAACTTCAAAATCCCCCTCTTCAAAAATAAATTAAAACCTTTGAAGAGAAAAATTGTAAAGAATTGTGTGCTAACATTTTTAATGCATATCTAATAGGAACTATCATACTGTCAGTCTACCAATATTAGGGGATTTAATGAAAGAATACTCCTACAAAAACATGACCAATGAATTCTGAAATGCTTAAATTCTGTAAAAAGGAAATTACAGAATTCTTTAATAATGTTTTGGGATGAATAAAATATCCTATATCAAACAAAATAGACATAATCAACATACTAGGAGATACTATTGCATTTTCTAAGTTTGACATGAAATCTAAAATCTAGCAAATCCAGATAAGTGAAAATGATGAGTATAAAACTGTATTTGTAACACCATTGGGTCATTATGAATGGAATGTAATACCATTTGATCTTACGGATGCTCGTAATGAATTTTAGAATATTATTTTTGACCAATTTACTAATTTTTCTATTATTTACAGTAATGATGTCCTCTTTCCTAACCTATCAAACAAATCTCAAAGAAACCAGAACGGTAAGCCCATAATTATCTTTCCTAACCTATAAAAAAACCCAATGGAAAGGCAACAACTCTTTGCTCAAAATTTTCATTCATTGATTAAGGTCATAACAGATTTAAATATCCAAAAAATGAGTGGGTCGATGAATTGGACAAAATTCTAGAAGTTGGGTTGAAGCATGACTTCAGCGCATCATTGATTCAATGGTAATGGTAAAAAAGGTGGAAAATAGGTTTTCACAAAGATAATAAAATATGTTATAAAGAGAGTAAAATTTTAAATGTGAACCTGTTGGGACATGCAATTTTCAAAATTGAGTTTTTAGACAAACCAAAGCATTTATTATACTGGAATGAACTTTTTTTGTCATGTTTGATGGATTTCAAAAAAGTCATAGGTATAATGTGGAATCGATAACTAAAAAAAGAATCAATATAACTTTCAAAAAACATGCGAGATCATGCATGGTTCAAATATAGGGGAGTCATCAATTTCACAATTGGCCCTTAAGGCCCAAATAAAGAGGAGTCTTGTAATCCTAGGCATGCCAAATTAACAAGCCTTGTGTCCATTTGACCCAATTATCAATAAGCCATTTTCAATCAATTTGACCATTTTTCAATATCTCAACCTTTTGATGCCCAATCTCTCAATCAACCAATCACAAAATACAAAATAAAAAAATCATCCTCATACTTTCAAAAATCTCTTTCATATTGAGTCTTCATTTGCTCATTTGAAGGATCCTGCTCAAATTACGAAAGTCCATTTCATTCTTGATTTTCATTGTCCCTGATCACAAGGTCATCAATCTCAGTTTCCATAGAGACTTTCTCTTAGAATCTAAATCCATAAATGTCAACCAATTAAAAGTCTTGAATGAAAGATTCACTATCATTCCTGCTATATTCTTAAAATTGTGGCGATGGAGGATTGGAAAGCTCATTATTCAGCTCTCAAAATACTATTAAAGCTCATCCTACATCAAAATACTTATTTTTCTCACTCATGGATCCTGCATTTTGATAAAATTTTCAAAATTGGAGTTCCAAATTGGTGATTCGTTGACGGTCCTGTCTTAGAACTATTTCCAATAGATTTTCAATAATGTTTTAATTTACTTCTACAAATATACAAGCCCTCACCAATTGAGGCATCCTTCCCTCAACTACTTTGTTACTCAAACAAATACAAAATACCTTGAATCCCAAAGTCACATTATGCAATTGACGATGAGATTCTCACCCGTCAATATTATGTTAAGTGGTGGGACAAATTTAATACTCATAAAATCATTACCTCCATTTACCATGAATTTGCAAATATCCACCCTAGCTTAGCATGATGACACTCTAGTATGATGCAATGGTCATGATGATTTTCAAGCCAAGTAATTATGACTTTTCCAACATGAAGCAATAATCAAGATACAAACTCCAAGATATTAATTATCAAGGAATCTTTATATTTTTTCTTCTTTTGGAATTATTGTAATAGTTGTCTAAAGATTAGATAATTGTTTGTCATTTTAGTCAAAAGTTGCAATGTAAAATGTCTCTTACTTTAGGAAAAATAATAGTGCAGGTAAGTGATGTGTTCCCAGTAAAATCAACTTTCTTTGCCTATAAATTAGTGTCCTTCTCCCTTTTGTCATTCATATTCATTTTTAGAGAAAAACTTATTTTGAAAAATAAAACTTTCTTCCTCCTCCTCTTTTGTAATCTTTTCTTCTTTCTCCTCAACATTAATTAGTGAGTGAGAGCACTGATTAATCATTGCAAATCAAAATTTGAATACTTGTAAGTTTTATTGTCCTTCAATAAACATTTGAGTTCTTGCTTATGTACCCTGTCTTTAAATTAAACGCAAGTTCACCTCTATTGTTATTATTGTTTCTTACTTGCTAATTTGAATAATACGCAAGAAACAAGAGGCAAAATTGCGTTTAATTTGATAACAATAACCAACCACTTGAACGGAGAATAATAATTAAGCAAGTAATTCAACAAGAAATAAATACCCTACCAGGTTTGGCTTTGACAACAAAAAAATGTGAAATTGCGTTTAATTTAAACGTACGGTATAGAAGCAAGAATTTCATAATCAGAATACTTGCTTACTTGAATAATTATTATCTTTAACGACTTGTTATCGTTATTAAAAATCTCTATTGAAGAAACAATAATAACAACAATCAACCACTTGGGCAAAGAAGAACAATAATAAAACAAGTAATAAATATCCTACCAAATTTGGCTTTGATACCAAAAGAGGCAAAATTACATTTAATTTAAAGACAAGGTATAAAAGCAAGAATTCAAATGTTTATTGAAGGGAAATAAAACTCACAAGTATTCAAATTTTGATTTGCAATGATTAATTAGTGCTCCCACTCACAAATTGAAGTTGAGAAGAAAGAAAAAAAGATTACAAAAGAGGAGGAGGAAGAAGAAAGCTTTGTTTTTCAAAACATGTTTTTCTTTAAAAATGAGTATGAATAAAAACCAAGTTTTGAATTATAAACAGAAGGCATCTAATTTGTAGGCAAAGAATGTGAAGTTCACCGAGAACCCATCACTTACTTGCACTATTCTTTCCTACTAAAATAAGAAACATTTTACACTTTCACTTTTGACTGAATAAAGAAAAAGGACAAATAGTTATCTAATTGTTAGAAAACTAGTATAATAATTCTAAAAGAACATAAAATACAATGATTCTTTCATAATTTCTATCTTGAAAATCATAACTTGATTATTGCTTCATGTAGGAGAAGTCATAATTATTGTCTTGAAAGTCATCATGACTATTGCTTCATCATGATATTTGAAATTGCTATATCTTCAAATTTCTTGATTATTCCATCATTGGCATTTTGTGAAAGATAAATTCTTCTATTTCACTTAATTATTCATTGATCGAACTGAAAGTTTAGTGATTTTGCGAAAAAGATTCTTTTTTCTTTATTTTTTCATCATCACTGAGATTGATGTTATCAAATAGATCCTGTGCATCTTGGAATGCGTCATAAGTCCATTGTGGTAAGACACGACCCTTTTAGATATTTTGGTCCTTCAATTGCTGAGGGGTAGTTCTTTTGGATGATTGAGATTTTTAGATATTCGCTTGAATGAGTGGCTTGGCTCTACATATGATCTAGAGTTGGAGTTATTGTCATCTTCCAAAAGAAGAAGCATTTTTTTGGATAAATTCTTGCTTAAATTTGGATTTAGGCTTCATGGCTCTTGATTTTCACTTTGAAGTAGGTTTCCATTGTTTGGATAAATTTGAAGGGGATTGTCCGGTTTTGGGATTTTTTTTTAATGAGCTCATTAATTTTTAATGGAACCTTGGCAAAAGGGTTTGCCAATTTTAGGTTATGATGAATATTTGCAAATTCATGGTTAATGGATGCAATGATTTTCTGGGTATTGAATTTATTCCACCATTTAACATAATAGTGTCGGGTGAGGATTCAATCTCCAATTGCATATTGTCACTGTAAGATCCAAGGTATTTTTTATTTGTTTGAGAAACTTAAGAGTTGGGGGAAGGAAGTCTCAATTGGTGAAGGCTTATATAATTTTAGAAATAAATTAAAATATTGTTGAAAATCTATTGGAAATAGTTCCATGATAGGGCCATGAATGGACCACCATCTTAAGAACCAATTTGGAAAACTAAATTTTAAATTCTTATCTAAATTCAAAATCAATAATGAGAAAAATCAGTATTCTGATGCAGGAAAATAGTATACTAGACATCATATAATCAAAATAGTTGTATTGTTTTTTTTATTTCAAAGCATTTTAAGAGCTGAAGGATGGGCTTTCCAATCAAAATTCAAAATCAGTAATGAGAAAAATCAGTATTCTGATGCAGGAAAATTGTATACCAGACATCAATATAATCAAAATAGTTGTATTATTTTTTTTATTTCAAAGCATTTTAAGAGCTGAAGGATAGGCTTTCCAATTCTCCATGATCATAATTTTAATAATGTAGAAGGACTGATAGAGAATCTTTCCTTCAAAACTTTTGATTGAGTTAATATTTATCAATTTACTTTCCAAGAGAATTTATCTATAGAAACTGAGATTTTTATCTTTGTGACTAGGGACAGTGAAAATCAGGAATAAAATGAATTTTTGCTAGCATGATCTTTTATATGAGAAAATGGGAGCTCAATATGAAATAAATTTTTACTGGGTATTTTTTGTAAAGAAAGGGATGATTTTTTATATTTTGTAATTGGTTGGTTGGGTGATTGAGTATCAAAAGGTTGATATATTGAGAAATTGTCAAATTGATAGACAAGGGCTGATTGATAATTGAGTCTGATGGACCCAATGATTGTTAATTGAACTTGACTAGGAGTAGAAGACTTGTCTTTGATTTGAGCTTTAAGGGTCAATTGTGGAATCGACGATTCCATTTGATTCTACCTTTAAAGGCCTGGGGCCTAGACTCCATATTGACGGCCCTTCAAAAATTCATGAGTAAGGAAGTTAAGAATTGAATTATTAATGCCTAGAATAAATTCAATATCGAAATAAAATCCTAAGATTAGACTACCGTCAATAAATTTGTTTGGAATCAATATTCTTGACATCTTTTCCAAAACATGTTTTGTAGACTTATAGTCGAATTGCAAAAGAGATTTTTGATTTAATAAATCATCTTGAAATTTTTGAATACCTAGAACAGTTAAAATTTCTTTTTTTGATAGTACTGTAATTAATTTGAGACTAGGTCCAGGTACCAGAAGTCAACCTGGCAATTTACTCGGGTGACTCTACGTAAATTTTTTGTAATAAGATACCTCCATTCCAAGTTCAGAGACATCAATTTGGACTATTTTGAAAGAGTTAATAGAAGGGATGCCAAGACAAGAAAATGTCTTAACATGAGTTTTAATTTTCTTAATTTTATTGATATGGACAATCGTTCATGGAGGGGGATTTTTTTAAGCCTTTCAAAAAGAGGCTTGCAATCAATTCTCAAATTGTTAAAAATCAGATATGCAATTGGGTTTTATCAATGATTTTGTCAGGAAATTTATCAGTAAACTATATGACACGATCAATTGGTTCAATAATAGAATAAAAGATCTGAAATCATAAAAATCTAAATTTAGATTGAAACAATTTGATTTTACGTAGAGAGATAACTAAAACATTTGGTTTTATTATCTTGGCAAATAATTCAAGATGTTTCTAGCGTTGTTCAATAGATTTAGAGAAAATAAGAACATTGTCAATGAAAACAATCGAGAAATTAGTGTATTGGTTGAAAATGTCATTCATTATATTCTAAAATTCACTGGGAGCATTCTTATGACCAAAAGACATTACATTCCCTCGTAATGTTCAAATGGAGTTACAAATATAGTTTTGTACTTATCATTCTCGTTTATTTAGATTTGTCAAAATCTATATTTCATGTCAAACTTAGAGTATACAACATCATCTCTAAGTCTGCTGATTAAGTCTCGTTTGTTTGGTATATGATATTTTATCCATTCCAAAATATTATTAAGGGCTTGTAATTGATGAGTAATCGAGGAACTATTCATTCAATTTCACTGGCCTTTTGGACATAAAAGGAAAAACATAACCAAGGATATTTGCTTCTCCTAATAATATTTTTATTAAGGAGTTCTGTAATTTTCTTCTTACAGAATTCAAGCATTTTAGATTTGATCTGAATTGGTTGTGCCTTTGTAGGGATATTCTTTTCATCAATTCCTTTATATATGGCAAACTGACAGTATGATGCTTCCTATCCTAGATGCATAAGGAATGTCGGCACACAATTCTGTACAAATTTTCTCTTCAAAGATTTTAATTTTATTTTTGAAGAGCAGGATTTTGAAGTTATTATTCAATTCTTTTGAATTTTATTTTATCTTGAAGAAAATATAATTGTTTTTCTTTGCATGAAATTATTCACAGTTTGATAAATATAATTTTATTTTAAGATTTTCAATTTCTCATTGTGAGAAAAAGAAAGAAATTTGAATTTGACAGGTTTATCCATAGGATAAGTAATGATTCGGTCATGCTCTATTGTGAAAGGATACAACAAAGAAATGAGTGGCAATCTTAGGATAATTTTATCTATCATATTTCTTATAAAGACAAATGATGTTTTAAAACATGCATTGTCTTGGCAAAAATGGACTTTGGGGATTTCGTAATTGATATTCATTCGAGTACCATTGGGAGAGGATAAAGATTCTTTTGTGTTCTTGAAGTAATTGGTAGGAACAAATCCTTCCTCCACACAATTTAAGTCAGCTCCTGAATCAATAAAAGCCATGGATTTAAAATCAAAATCTTAAATGATAATTCTGACCATTATGTGACAATTCTTAAGTTTGATATGATTCAGGGTCTAGAAGAAGTTGTCATCATCTTATATGTTGACAACAGTTTCTTCAATCTCATTATCGGATATTGGGGTTTACTAGGTTCTACTAGTTCACTAGATTCATGTTTTTAAATTAAATTTTCTATTTTTAAAAGATTTAATTCTTTTGTTATTTTAGAGTTTGAATCTTTTAATACTTTTATTTCATTCTTAATATTTTTTTATTTCTTTTTAAGTTCTTGAAGAGTAGCTTCTTTCTCCTTTCCTTTAATTTTTATTATTAGACTTTGATTTTTCTTTCTTTTGGATTACCTTTTTAAGTCTTTCAAACTATTCTTGTTTTAATTCAAGATTTTCAATTTCACTAATTAAATCTAATAAAAGATTTTCTTGTTCTTTATTGTTATTTAGAACATTAAAAAGTTTCTGACAATAGCTATCCTTGCACTCTATATAGATGTTTGGAGAATCATTATCAGAACTTGAAGAGTTTAATTTGTTAGAATAAAGGAATCAAATTCTCCTAAATCTTTATTACTACTTTTAGAGTAATATATGGATTTTATAATTCTAAATAGTTCTTATTTTTCTTCATCAGAGATTTTTAATTGGTTAATTTTATTTTTTACTTGACACGTGTCAGAAAATGATCATTTTGGACACACTTAAAACACTTGATTTTACTTTTATCAAAAAATTATTTATTGGGTTTTATTTTTGGATGATTTTTATTCTTAGAGAAATATTTCTCTAAATTTTTATTTCTCTATTTGTGGAATTTTCTCCTATAGGGTTTGTAAATTTTTTTAGGATTAAGTTGAGAATTTTTCTTATTCTTATGAGAGTGAGCAACAACATGTAATCCATATTGCTCACAAAAATTACATAATTCATATTTGCCAGTATTCTTCTCTTTTTTAATTTGTTTATTTATTTTCATATTAATACACATTTTTAATCTTTTCTTTTGTATTTTAGTGATAATGGTACCATAGGTGAGGCTATTGTAGTCTATGTTTCCTAGGTCATCACTAAGGACGGTTCTAATTTTATGGGCAAACAAATTGGGTAAGCCATTTATAATTTTTTCTTTCCAAAAGGATTGATTACTATCATCCCTAGCCATAACTCCAGACGAAAATATATTTTTGTACCAGTTAAAGTCACTTAGGGTCCTAAGATTCGTTAATTGATCATGGATACGTGAAGAAATATTACTTGGCGTCCCAATGAAATTTATAATTATTGGGATTCCTTCGGCATCAATCTTTATTGCTGTAAAAATGATATTTTTAGATTCTTGGGTGAGATGTTTTTCCCATCAGGAATGAAGCATTTCTGTAAATCATATAACTAAGAGTTTTATAACCTCATTGTGAGGTAAATTGTGTGTGGTAATGTAACTATTAGCTACCATAACCATGTGTTAAAATTTATTAAGGATTTCCTCTTTTAAAAATCCATCAATATTCCGGTCATACAATTTCTCAGCAGAGACAAAAAGTTGATTAACTAAAGAGAATTCAATGATTTGGATATTCGGAGGAATGTTCCTTTTATGCCATTTTATTTCAAGATTTTATATGTTTCTTTAATGTTGTGAATAATGGAGGATTCATAGCCATAATCAGACCTATAGCTTTCATAAGAAGATGACTCGACTGATTTATTTTTTAATTTGTGAAGCATTTTATGGATTTTTTTTATTGCGGGGGACAATATTTAGAATAGTTTTATCTGAAAGATTTATTAAAGGAGTTTCTTTCATAAAATCGCTAGATTTAGGTTCCTGAGTATCATCAACCTTATTCTCAATTTTATCTAATTGTCTTCATATTATTGTTAAACTTTGATTAGTGTAATGAAGTTGTTCAATAGTTTTTTTATTGGGGTTGTCCACCTTAGAAATTTTAAAAGAAGAAATGGTAACTAAATAATTTTTATGATTAATAGTAATTTTTTTAGGTGACTGGAATCTTCTTTGACCCATTTGATCTTAAAGATGACTTTTATAAATATCCTCAATATAATGAAGGAAAAACATATCAATCCTACATTTTTTGCACGAATGCCTTCCATGCTGCAATTATAATTTTAATGATCCATATTGTAGGTTTCTCTAAACATATTTCATCTATTAAGGTTGGTTGGGTCATTCATGTGTTGGGTTAAACCCTCTCAATTAGGCTTGTATTCTTGGCTTAAGTTGCCTATATTCAGAACTACTTGTTGAGGATTAACAGGAGATAAGGCTCCTTGAAAATCAAAGGTAGTAGGAGACTTAGATACATCAAATTGCTTAGTCTTATTATCAAAGATTGGCTAACTGACTTGAGAATTTGTGGCTATGCCTTTAAGTCTTAAATTTTTCATTTTTAAAAGTTTTAACTATAGTTCTAATTGTTTGATTCTAAGATTTTGATCTTTATTAACAATGATTCAGAAAAGAAATTTTTAGGAGTACTAGACTAACTAAACTCCCTAAGTTGAGGATTGGATTGAAAATTAATTTTAACTGTACCATCCATGTACTGCTGGATATAATCAATATCTTCAATAGGTTGTTGAGTTAGAGTGGGTTGGCTTTCATTGGTTAAAAGCCAGTTTTTAGGCAAAGTAATATCAAACCACCTAATGGTTTTAGGATTCTAATATTAACATTACTTTGATTGGATTGAATTAAAAGGGTTTGATTTTTTGAACTTCTAATGATGGAGATTGGAAATTAATATTCATTTTAATAACTTCATAATGAATTTTAAAAATTAAAGCTAGGGGCTAGACACCTTCAAGGATTTGATTACCACTAGTTTTAATATTCAAAGTTAATGTTTTAAGAATATGGTGATCTGTTAAACTAACAGACAAATCTGGAAAGCAATCAAAATGAATTGGACCATTATAAAGAGAAGATTCAATTAATCCTAAAATACTATTATTAAATTGGTGAATCTTGCCACACGTAAGGCTAACAAGACAGAGGTATTATGTCTCTTCTTGTGAGTAGTTTTACTCCAATCTGAACTAAACTGAAGTGAAGGAAATTGTACCCTTCATCAATGTGATGTTTAATTACATTAGTAGAAAGTAATTGACAAGTTTCATACTCGTTCCCAAGAATATATATTTTTTCAATTTTTTTAACATGATGCTGAGACTTAAAGGAAGCAACAGACCATGTTGATATTTACTAGAGATTTTGGGTATATTCCATACCTTATGGTCTACATGATCATATGCTAAATATTCAACTTGTTTTTCATTAATTATGTCTGAAATTGTATTCATTGTAGACCTACTACTATAAGAAGAATTACTTCTAAATAACCTACTCGTCATTCAAGAAAACTAAATTATTCTTATGATTGAAAATTTCATCATGTATTTCGATTATCAAACTTGCTATGATTTCTACAATGTCGTATGAAGTTTAACTCTTCTCCCATTTGCCTCTTACAGCTACTCGGGATTTATAACCTCTAAAAAGGTCTTATTGGGGTGTCTAAAGTAAACCTAATAAAGACTGATACGTTAGATTCACAAATTAGAAAATAAAATATACCGAGAAATAATCAAGCATAAAAATAACCAGCCACTCTGGCGGAAAGTCAAATCAAATTAAATAAAAATAATTATTCAAATATGTAAGTAAGAAATAATGATAACAATAACCAGCCACTTGAGTGGAGAAGAACAATAATTAAGTAAGTAACTGAGCATGTAATAAGCAAGTAATAAATACTAGGTTTGGCTCTAATACCAAAAGTGACGGAATTACATTTATAATACAAATATTCCTTGGAAATTACTATCTTCAAATTTGTATCTTGATTATTACTTCATGTTGGAGAAGTCATAGTTGCTTGGCTTGAAAATTATCATGACTATTGCATCATGCTGGATAGTCATCATGATATTTAAAATTACTATATCTTCAAATTTCTCAATTTCTTGAAAAATCTATTATTGGTATTTTGCAATGAATATATTCATCATTTATCCAATTGTTGACATTTTGTCAAGAATAAATTTCTCTGTCCTACATGTTCAATCATTGATAATCTGAAGATTTGGCGATTTTGCCAAAAAATTTCTTTTCTTTTCTTTGCTTTTCTCTCCTTTTCTATTCATTCAATCATTCATTATCATCACTGAGATTGATATTATAAATGTGTATTTGGCTAAATTGAATGACTTAACTCTACAGAGGACTCATAGTCAGAATTATTATTGTCTTCCAAAAGAATAAGTATTTTTAAATCAACTCTTGCTTTATTTTGGATTTAGGCTTTGTGGCTTTCGATTTTCCCTTTGTATTGACTTTGGATCCCTTGGATGAATTTGAATGAGATTTCTTGGTTTGAATCTTTTAATTAGTTGGCTAATTAATTTTTTAATGAAGACTGAGCATAAGGGTTTGCTAACTTTAGGTTAGATTGGATAAATGCAAATTCATGGTTTATGGAGGCAATGATTTTCTAGGTGTTAAATTTTTCCTATCACTTAACATAATATTGACGGGTGAGAATCCTATCTTTAATTGCATATTGTCACTTAAGAATCCAAAGTACTTTGTATTTGGTTGAGAAACAAAGTAGTTGAGAGAATGAGGTCTCAATTGCTGAGTGCTTGTATATTTTTAGAAATAAATTAAAACATTGTTGGAAATCTATTGGAAGTAGTTCTAAGAGAGGACCGTGAATGGACTACCATCTTTAGAACCAATTTGGAAAACCAATTTTGAAAACTTTATCGAAATTCAGGACTCATGAGTGAGAAAAATCAATAATTTGATGTAGGAAAATAGTATACTAAGCATCAATATAATTAAAGTAATTGTATTATTTTTTATTTAATAGTATTTTGAGAGTGGAAGGATGAGCTTTCCAATCCCCCATGGCCACAATTTTAAGAATGTAGAAGGAATGATAAAGAATCTTTCCTTCAGAACTTTTAATTTGTTTGATATTTATGGATTTGGTTTCTAAGAGAATGTCTCTCTTGAAACTAAAATTTTTGTCCTTGTGACCAGAGACATAATAAAATCATGAATCAAATGGGCTTTCACAATTTAAGCTTAATACTTCAAATGTGTAAAAGGAGGCTCAATATTACATAGATTTTTTTGAAAGTATGAGGATGATTTTTTGTATTTTGTGATTGGTTAATTGAAAGATTGGGCATCAAAAGATTGAGATATTGAAAAATGGTCAAATTGATTAAATAGAGCTGATTGATAATTGGGTCTGATGAACTCAAAGATTGTTAATTTGGCTTGACTATGAGTAGAAGACTCATCTTTAAATTAGGCCTTAAGGGCCAATTGTGGAGTTGATGACGCCACTATATTCGAACTAGCATTGATCTCGCATGCTTTCCGAAAGTGATAATGATTCTTGTTTTAGCTATGGATTCCGCAGCATGGCTATGTCTTTTTTCAAATGTATTAGGCATAACGAAAAAAGTTCATTCTAGTATAAAAAATTCTAATTGATTTGTCTGAAAATTCTGTTTTGAAAATTGTCTATCCCAACAGGTTCACAATTAAAATTTTACTATCTTTATAACAGATTTCATTATCTTTGTGAAAACCTATTTTTCCATATTTTTCATACCATTGAATCAATGTTGTGTTGAAGTCATGCTTCAACCCAACTTCTTCCTGAATTTTGTCCAATTCATCGACCCACTCATTTCTTGGATATTTATATCAGTTATGACCTTAATCAATGATAGAAAATTTTGAGCAAAAAACAGTTGCCCTTCCATTGAAATCTTTTATTTTAAATGAATTTTTCTTGAGCATTCTGTGCTTTACCTTTCTGATTTCTTTAACATTTTTAGAAATTTTTGATAGGATAAATATTTTAAATTCTTCCATTGCTGGATCTTGAAATGATTGCATGTATGCAAATGGGTAAGGAAAGAGGACATCATTAATTAAAATAATAGAAAAATCAGTAAATTTGTCAAAAATAATTCTAAAATTCATTAGGAGTATCCTTAATATCAAATGGAATTACATTCCATTCATAACGACCAAATGGAATTACAAATGCTGTTATATTCTTATTATTTTCACTTATTTGGATTTGCCGGAAGCTAGATTTCATGTGAAACTTAGAGAATAAAACAAAATCTGCAAGTCTGTTGATTTTTTCCCTTTTGTTTGGTATATGATATCTTTGTTATTCAAAAACATAATTAGGATATCTTAAACACAATTCAACCTCTTTTGATAATCAAAGATTTATGATTGAACAATAATTAAGTAAGTAATGAATACCCTACCAGTTGGGCTTTGATACCAAAAGAGGTGGAATTGCTTTTAATTTAAAGATATGACATAGAAGCAAGATTTCAAATGTTTATTAAAGGAAAATAAAACTTACAAGTATTCAAATTTTGATTCGCAATGATTAATCAGTGCTTCCACTCACTAATTAATGTTGAGAAGAAAGAGGAAAAGATTACAAAAGATGAGGAGGAAGAAGAAAGCCTTGTTTTTCAAAACAAGTTTTTCTCAGTATGAGTGAAAATCAAGTTCTGAATCACAAATGAGAGATAACAAACCATTTATAAGCAATGAGAGTGGAGTTCACCGAGAACCCATCACTTACCTGTACTATTTTTCTACTAAAGTAAAAACATTTTACATTAAAAGGTTTGACTAAAAATAAAAAAGGACAAATAGTTATCTGATCTTTAGACAACATGTACAATAATTTCACAAGAAGATAAAATACAATGATTCTTGATAATTTTTTTCATGAAAATCATGTCTTGATTATTGCTTCATTTGGATGAGTCATAATTGCTGTTTTGAAAAATCATTATGATTATTACTTCATGTTAAAGAGTCATCAAGGAATCTTGAAATTTCTTGATTATTCCATCATTGACATTTTTCCATAGAAAAATTTCTTTACTTTTCTTATTCAATCATTGATTGATCTAGAGGTTTGGCTATTTTTCCAAAAGAAGATTCTTTTCTTTTCTTTTTTTATTTAATCATCATCACTGAGATTGATGTCATCAAATGTATATTGTGAATCTTGAAATGGATCATAAGCCCATTGAGGTAGGACACGATTCCTTTGGGTATTTTGGTCCTTTAATTATTGAAGGGTAGTCCTTTTGGGGGATTAAGTCTTTTGAGTATTTGGATTAATTGAATGACTTGACTGTACAGAGGACTTAGAGTCAGAATTATTATTTTCTTCCAAAAGAATAAGTATTTTTTGAATCAATTATTGCTTCAGTTTGGATTTAGGATTTATGGCTTTTGATTTTCCTTTTGAGGAAGTTGGCTTGGATTCTTTGGATGGATTTGAATGGGATTGTTTGATTCGTAGATCTTGGTTAATGGGTTGATTAATTTTTAATAGAGCTTGGGAAAAAGGATTTGAAAATTTTAGGTTAGGGTGGATATTTGCAAATTCATGGTTAATGGAGGCAATGATTTTGTGAGTATTAAATTTGTCCTACCACTTAACATAATATTGACGGGTGAGAATCACATCTTCAATTGGATATTGTCACTTAAGGATCCAAGGTCATTTATGTTTGTTTGAGAAATAAAGTAGTTGATGGAATGATGCCTGAATCAGTGAGGGCTTGTATATTATAATTGTTGAAAACTATTGAAAATAGTCCTAAGACAAGACCGTGAACGAACCACCATCTTTAGAAGCAATTTAGAAATCCAATTTTGAATTTTTTTATCAAAATTTAGGAACCATGAGCGAGAAAAATTAGTATTTTGATGCAGGAAAATTGTATAACAAGCACCAATATAATGAAAGTAATTGTATTGTTTTTTTATTTAATAGTATTTTGAGAGCTAAAGGATTAGCTTTCCGATTCTCCGTGGTCACAATTTTAAGAATGTAGAAGGAATGATAAAGAATATTTTCTTCAGGGCATTTAATTGGGTTGATATCTATGGATTTAGTTTCTAAGAGAATGTCTCTGTAGGACTGAGATTTTTGTCCTTGTGACGAGGGACATAATGAAAATCAGGAATGGAATGGACTCTCGCAATTTGCGCAAGATCCTTCAAATGAGCAAATAAATACTCAATATGAAAGAGATTTTTACTGAGATTTTTTGAAAGTATGTGAATGATTTTTTGTATTTTGTGATTGGTTGATTGAGAGATTGGTCATTAAAAGGTTGAGAGATTGAGACTGGGTCAAATTTATTGATAATGGTTGATTGGTAATTGTGTCTAATGGACCCAATGATTGTTAATTGGGCTTAGGTAGGAGTAGAAGACTCCTCTTTAAGTTGATGACTACCTTATGTTCGAAACATCCATTGATCTTACATGCTTTCTGAAAGTGATACTGATTCCTGTTTTAGTTATGGATTACACAACACACCTATGACTTTTTTAAAATCCGTCATGCATGACGAAAAAAGTTCCTTCCAGTATAAAACATTCTGATTGATTTGTCTGAAAACTCAATTTTAAAAATTGGTTATTCCAACAGGTTCACAGTTAAGATTTTATTATTTTTATATCAGATTTCATTATCTTTGTGAAAACCTATTTTAGCACATTTTTCATACCATTGAATCTGTGCTGCGTTGAAATCATGCTTCAATCTAAATTCTTCTAGAATTTTGTCCAATTTATTGACCCACTCATTTCTTGGATATTTAAATCTATTATAACCGTAATCAATAAATGAAAATTTTGACAAAAAACAACTGTCATTCTATTGAATTTTTTAATTTTAAATGAATTTTGGTTGAACATTCTAGGCTTTACCTTTCTAGTTTCTTTGAGATCGTTAGAAATGTTTGGAAGGTAAAAAATTTTAAATTCTTCCAAGGGCGGATCTTGAAATGATAGCCTGTAACAAATGGGTTAGAAAAGAGGACATCCTTAATGTAAATAATAGAAAAATCAATAAATTGGTTAAAAATTTCATTCATTATATTCTTAAATTTGCTAGGTGCATTTTTTAGACTAAAAGGCTTTATTACATTACATTCGTAGAATCCATATTTCATGTCAAAATTAGAGAATACAACAGCTCCAAGTCTGTTGGTTAAGTCCCTTTTATTTGGTATATGATATCTTATCCATTCTAAAGTATTATTAAAGGGCTTGTAATTAATGACTAATTTCACGGTCCTTTTACATAAAAAAGATAGAATATGACCAAGGAAATTTTCTTATCCTAATATTATTTTTATTAAGGAGTCCTGTAATTTCCTTCTTACAGAATTTACAAATTTTAGAAATCATTTGAATTGGTCGTGCCATTGTAGGGATATTCTTTTCATCAAATCCCTTAATATAAGACATACTAACACTATGATGCTTCCTATGCCAGAATGCATTATGAATGTCAGCACACAATTCTTTATAAATCTTCTCTTCAAAGATTTCAATTTGTTTTTGAAGAGCAGGATTTTGAAGTTGTTCTTCAATTCTTTTGAATTTTATTTATTCTTAAAGAAAACATAATTATTTTCCTTTGCAAGAAAATTAAATTCCTTGTTTTATAGAAGGATTTTTTTTAAAGTTGTCAATTGCTCATTGTGAGAAAAAGAAAAAAAAATTGAATTTGATAGGTTTATCCCTAGGATAAATGATGATTCCATCATGGTCTGTTGTGAAAGGATATAATAGAGAAATGAATAGAAATCCTAGGATAATTTTATATGTCATAAGCGTTCTATGATTATATAAGCAAGAAAGAAAGAGAAAAAGCTATTAAAGATGCATTCTGGTTCAATCCTCCCTTTTTTTCTTTCTTTTCTCGTCTTGACAAAAAAATGGAATAGTAAGTCATAGCATCAATTATAGAAAAATTCCCTCTATCGTGACTGATTCACCTAACGTGATAGCTAATATCACAGTTCAAATTATAGCAGCCAATGCTATTGTCCGAGTGCTTTTCTTAAGCTGCAACAAATCAATTAAATGCTTCAGGTTTGTGAAATGTGCTATTTAGTCATATTTTTTATTAAGAAAAATGATGTTTTAAAACATACATTGTCTTGGCAAATATGAACTTTTAGGATTTCATAATTGATATGCATTCGAGTACCATTGATAAATGATAAAGATTCATTTATCTTCTTGAAATACTTGGTAGGAACAAATCCTTCTTGCATAGAATTTAAGTCAGCTCTTGAATCAATAAGAGACATGAAGGTGAAATCAAAATCTTGAATAATAATTCTAACAATTATGTGCCATTTCTTAAGTTTGATGTGATTAATGGTCTAAAGAAATTTATCATCATCTTGTATGTTGACAAAAGGTTCTTCAAAATCATTATCATAATGAACTGATGATTTACTAGGTTCTCCTAGTTCGCTGGATACATGTTTTTTAACTAAAATTTTTATTTTTATAAAATTTAATTCTTTTGTTATTTTAGAGTTTGAATCTTTTAATTCTTTTATTTCATTCTTAATATCTTTTATTTCTTTTTTAAGTTCTTGAAGAGTAACTTCTTTTTCCTTTCCTTTAATTTTATTTAATTTTCATGAGTTTGTGAAAGACTTACAGTATTATTGTTAGACTTAGAATTTTCTTTCTTTTGGATAAACTTTCTAAGTTTTCCAATATATTCTTATTTTAATTTAGAATTTTCAATTCTACTAATTAAATCAAATAAAAGGTTTTCTTGTTCTTCATTTTATTTAAAATATTAATAAATTTTTCACAACAGTTATTCTTGCACCCCATAGAGATGTAGGTCACTGTAAAAAATTGAAGAGTTTAATTCGTTGGAATCCGAGGAATCAAATTCTCCTAAATCCTCATTACTACTTTCATAGTAATCTATGGATTTTGTAATTCTAAGCAATTCTTATTTTTCTTCATCAGAGTTTTTTAATTGGTTAGTTTTATTTTTGACTTGGCAAGTGTTCGAAAATTTACCACTTTGACCACACTTAAAATACTTGATTTTACTTTTGTTAATAAATTGTTTAGTAAGTTTTCATTTTGATGATTTTTATTCTTAAAGAGTCGTATGTTAAAATTTTTATTTCTTTGTCTGTGGAATTTTCTCCTGTAGGGTTTGTAAATTTTTTTAGGATTAAGTTGAGAATTTTTCTGATTCTTTTGGGAAGGAGCGATAGGAAGCAATCCGTACTGCTCACAAAAATTGTCTAATTTGTATTTGATAGTTTTTTTCTACTTTTTAATTTATTTATTGACTTTCATATCAACACCCATTTTTAATCGTTCCTTTTGTATTGTAGTGGTAATGGTACCATTGGTGAGTCTATTGTAGTCTATGTTTCCTAGGTCATCACTAAGGGCAGCTCTAATTTTATGGGCAAACAAATTGGGTAAGTCATTTATGATTTTTTTTCAAAATAGTTGATTACTATCATCCATAGCCATAACTCTGAACAATTAGAACTAGAATTAAAATTTTAAAAATTAAAAATTGAAGACTTAAAGGCATAGCCACAAATTCTCATGTTTTGAAATGGATAATATATCATATACCAAACAAAAGAGACTTAATCAACAGACTTAGAGATGTTGTTGTATTATCTAGGTTTGACTTGAAATATGGATTTTGGCGAATCCTAATAAATGAGAATGATAAATATAAAACTGATTTTGTAACTCCTTTGGGTCATTATGAATGGAATGTAATGCCATTTAGTCTAAAAAATGTTCCTAGTAAATTCCAAGAAATTTTCGACCAATTCACTTACTTTTCTATTGTTTACACTAATAATGTCATCGTTTCTAACCCATTTGCATACATGAAATCATTTCAAGATCCTGCCATGTAAGAATTTGAAAATTTTGACCTATAAAAAATTTCTAACTATCTCGAAGAACACGGAAAGGTAAATCATAGAATGCTCGACTAAAATTCATTTAAAATCTAAAACTTAATGGAAGGACAACTGCTTTTTGCTTATAGTGTTCATTGATTTATTATGGTCATAATGGTTTTAAATATTCAAGAAATGAATGGGTTGATGAATTGGACAAAATTCTAGAAGAAATTTGGTTAAAGCATGACTTCAATGCAACACCGATTCAATGGTATGAAAAATGTGAAAAAAATAGGTTTTCACAAAGATAGTAAAATCTGTTATAAAGAGAGTAAAATTTTAACTGTGAACCTGTTGGGACAAATAATTTTTAAAATTGAGTTTTTAGAAAAATCAATCAAAGAATTTTTTATACTGGAAGAAACTTTTTTCGTCATGCCGTACAGATTTCAAAAACGTCATATGCATGTTGTTTAGTCTTTAACTAAAATAAGAATTAGTATCACTTTCAGAAAGCATGTGAGGCCGATGATGGTTCGATTATAGAGGAGTCATCGACTCCATAATTGGCCCTTAAGGCCCAAATAAAATACGTTTCTTCTACTCCTAGTCAAGCCTAATTAACAATTCTTTGGATCCATCAAGCGTAATTACCAATCTGCCATTGTCAATCAATCTGATCATTTCTCAATTTCTCAACCTTTTGATGCTCAATTGTTCAACCAACCAACTACAAAATATAAGAAACCATCCCTTCTTTTTCAAAAAATTCCAAGCAAAAACCTCTTTCATATTGAGCTCCCATTTGCTCATATAAAAGATCCACTCAAATTGCGAAATGGCAAAAGTCTCAATTTTTCTCATGTCCCTGGTCACAAGGAAAAGAGATTCAATTTCTATAGAGATATTCTCTTAGAAACTAAATCCATAAATATTAACCCAATCAAAAGTCCTGAAGGAAAGATTCTCTATCATTCTTGCTACATTTTTAAAATTGTGACCATGGAGGATTGGAAAGCCCATCCTTCAGCTCTTAAAATACTTTTAAATAAAAAACAATACAACTGTTTTGATTATATTGATATTTGGCATACAATTTTTCTTCTTTTTCCTGTTTATGAATTTTGATAAAAAATAAAAAATTGATTTTTCAAGTTGGTTCTTAAGATGGTGGTCCATTCATATGCCCTATCCTCGAACTATTTGCAATAGATTTTCAATAATGTTTTAATTTATTTCTATAAACATACAAGCCCTTACCAATTAAGGTCTCATTCTCTCAATTACTTTGTATCTCAAATAAATATAAAATACCTTGAATCCTTAAGTGACAATATGCAATTGAAGATGGGATTCTCACCCATCAATATTATGTTAATTAATACAATATATTTCATACGCACAAAATCATTGTCTCCATTAACCATGAATTTACATATATCCACCCTAACCTAAAAATTACAAATACTTTTGCCCAAGCTCCATTAAAAATTAATGAGCCAATTAACTAAGATCTACAAATCAAACAATCCCATTCAAATTCATCCTAAGAATCCAAGCCAACTTCCTTAAAAGGAAATTCCAAAGTCACAAAGCCTAAATCCAAACTGAATTAAGAATTGATTCAAAAAACACTTCTTTTTGGAAGATAATAATAATCTTGACAGTGAGTCCTCTGTAGAGTTAATTCATTCAATTAAACTAAATACCCAAAAGATTCATTCCCCCAAAAGGACTACACTTCAACAATTGAAGGACCAAAATACTCAAAAAAATCGTGTCCTACCTCAATGGGCTTATGATCCGTTTCAAGATTCACAAGACACATTTGATAATATCAATCTCAGTGATGATGATGAATGAATGAATAAAAAAAGAAAAAGAAATTTCTTGGCAAAATCACCAAACTTTCAGTTCGATCAATGGATAAATAAGTGAAATAGAAGAATTTATGTTTAGCAAAATGTCAATGATGGAATAATCAAAAAATTTGAAGATATAGCAATTTCAAATATCATGATGAAGCAATATTCATGATTATATATATACTATAACATAGACGATACTTAGACAAATCTTGTTTTATTTTAAACTAAACAAATATAATTTTTTATGAGAAGAAAAATACAAACATAGTTAACATGATAGAATGTTTGATACTTGTATTTAATCCAAATGCATATGATTAGTTAAAGATAAATGTAAATTTATAACTATTATTAGTCTATCAAATGATAGACTTATATTAGCATCTTCCATTTGAAAAGTTCATGAGAAAAATGCAATTTTACGAACCTATTTGGCTTTAGGCAATATTCATATATAATTAATTTGTTTAACTGACATGTAACTTTAGTTCATGAAACCATAACTGTGTAATATAACGATTAGACCATCCAGTTGAATAAAACAAAATATGATATGGTAAATAATTTATGATGATATTAGCTATTAGTTAAAGAAAATTGATGGTTTATATAGTATATATCATATGTCATGATCTTTCTTGTTATTATGTTTGTTTAAAAATTCTTGCTAAATTTGGGAATGACACCCAGTGTGCAAACTATTGGGCAAAGGTATGGCATACCATGGCATTGTTCAATACAGCAGTCATGTCTCATTATACTGTGCTGAGGTTTTCCAAAAGCTGCGGCATAGTTTGTTGTTATTAGTCATGCTTCTTAGTTACCAGTCCTCACAACCCAACGAGTCAATACCACAAGCCATTCGAATGATTGAAAAATAAGCATGAACAACTTTGTTAACTATTTTTCAGGAAGCTTGAGTAAGATATTTCCCCATCTTCTTTTAAAAGCCTCTCAATCTATCATTAACATAAACTGATAAATATTAATACAAATATATAGACATCGCACGAGCTTTGATCAACTAACCAATTGACTGACTAACTATAATCGATTTTAATAGTTTAAGCAGAAATGCGCGGGAAAGTGATTACGTGATTAATGCATGTTTTACATGCATTAATTAAATGGGCAACAGACTAATCGATATTATCCTTACTATCCTCCCTCAAGTGAAAGGGGGTAAGAGCCATTTGAAGCTTGCCTTTAAGGAAGTAGAACCGCGATTCAGGAACTGCTTTAGTAATAATATCAACCGTTTGTTCGAGAGAAGGAATAAATTGTATGTCAAGAGTCTTGTTAATAACCTTGTCTCGAAGGAAATGGAGATCAATCTCCAAATGTTTTGTGTGTGCGTGAAATACAAAATTAGCAGCCAATGAGATAACATTCATATTATCACAGCAAATAACTAGAGCTATGTGAGACAACTGCTGTAATTCAGTGAGTAAAGAATTAATCCACATAATCTCAGCAGTGGCATTGGATAGAGCACGATATTCACTCTCCGTGCTTGATCGTGGAACAACCTGTTACTTTTTAGAAAACCAAGAAATGAGAGAAGGTCCTAAAAAATTGCATACCCACTAGTAGATTTTTTATCATCAGGATTTGATGCCCAATCACCATCAGTATAGGCTTCAATATGAAGAGAAGAGACTGGTTTAAGCAGTATGCCATCATATATAGAGCTTTTAAGATACCTGAGCAACCTTTTACAGGTTTTCCAGTGAGTCTCAATAGGAGCTTGGACAAATTGGCTTAATTTGTTTACTATGTAGGTAATATTTGGCCTAGTTAAAAGAAGATATTGTAGAGCTCATAGATATGTAAAAGTGTAATATCTGAGAAAGGAGGAGAAGAATCACGTTAAAGCGTAATGGAAACATTAGTTGGAGTGGAACAAGCTTTGGATTGAGCAAGATTGGTTTTGTGCAACAGATCTGAGATGTAGCCAGCTTGTGACAAATGAAAACCAGTAGAAGTTCTTATAATTTTCATGCCAAAAAAATGATGAATAGAAACAAGATTCTTGAGTGCAAACTCATTGTTTAAATCAATGATCAAGTTGTCAATCCTAGAAGAATTGTTACCAGTAACCAAAATATCATCAACATATACCAAAACTATGATCTTACACTAATTTTGTTGGTAGAGAAAGATTGAAGTGTCTGAGACGGCATTGATAAACCCTCTTGATAGTAAGAAGACTTGAGGCATTCATACCAGGCCCTAGGTGCTTGTTTGAGACCATAAAAGCTTTCTTAAGCTTGCAAACATGTGTAGGATATAAAGAACTGACATAGCCTGAAGGTTGAGACATAAACACAGATTCAACAAACTTTCTGTTAAGAAAAGGATTAATAACATCTAATTGATGCACTTGCCAGCTGAAAGTAGAAGCAAGAGTAAGCACAATTCTTATAGTTGTCAGTTTCACCATTGGAGAAAAGGTTTCAATGTAATCAACACATGGTGTTTGATGAAAACCTTTTACAACCAATCATGGTTTTTGTCTCTGTATAGTCCCACCTGTATTAAACATCAATTTGAATACCCAATTGTTACCTACAAGATTTATAGAAGAGTCATAGGGAACCAAATCTCAGGTTTGATTAGCCATAAGATCCAGATACTCAAGATCCATAGCTTGCTTCCAAGGAACACTAGTAAGAGCTTGGTTTTCTAATGTGGGAATGATAAGGTTGGGATTAGGTTCTAGAGGATATTTAGAGGTGAGATAGGCTTTAGGTTTAAGTGATCCAATTTTGGATTGTGTGACCATAGGATGAGAAGGAAGCTTTTAATAAGGAATAAGTACATTAGTGTGTGAAACATTGGGTTCAGATAGATTTAGCTTGGAAGAATCATAAGAGATAGCAAAAGGTACATGGATAAGAGGAACATCAACATGATTGTCAATGACTTCGTGATTCGTTTCTTGAACATTTGTGATATTTATGCAAAAGAGAAGAGTTAGAAGCATTACTAGAAGGAGACCTGTGAACAATGGGATCTGAAGTAGATCTCTGAGCTTGCTGAGAATGTGTAAGGGATGTTACTGCCTATAAAGGGTTAGCTGTGCCAAACTGAAAACCTACACCAGAAGAAGATGTGCAAGATATAGGAGTAGTATTTGACTTAGGAAAGCCTTTAGAAAAGGGAAAAAATAGTTTCATTAAAGAGAACATTCATAGCAACATAAACTCTCTACAGTTGAATGTAACAACATATATCCTTTATGAGAGGGATAATATCCTATAAACACAAAAAGGTCACTTCTAAACTGAAGTTTATGCTTGTTATAGGGACGGAGATGAGGGTAACATTCACATACAAAAGGCTTTAGGAAGTTGTAATATGAGGTTTTATTGAATATGACTGGAAAGGGTGACAAACCAGATAAGATGGTAGTTCAAAGCCTATTAATAAGATATGTTGAGGTTGAAACAGCATGCCACCAGAAGGAAGAAGGCATGGCAGCTTGGCAAGCAAGGTAAAACCCATTTATATCAAATGTATGTGTTTTCTTTCAGCCCTCCCATTTGGATTGTGTGTATAAGGGCATGATGTCTAAATTGGATGTCATTGGAGATTAAAAAATGCTCAAACACACTATACTCTTTTCCCCAATCAGATTGAATGGTTTTGATGTTGGTTGAGAATTGATTTTCTACAAAGACCTTAAATTGTAAGAAGACCTTAAATGGTTCTACTTTCAATTTAAGAGGATAAACCCAACTTACCTACTAAAATCATCAAGAAACATGATGTAGTATCTATACCCATCTTTAGAACAAGTAGAAGTTGGTCCCCATAAGTAAGTATGTATCAATTGTAAGGGTTTAGTAGCGTGAGATTCATAAATTGAATGATGAAAAACATGCCTCTTGCCTTTAGGACATGCTGTATATATTGTATGTTGGGAGGTAGGAGCAATAATATTACACAGATTGAGAACTTGGGAAACAATTTTAGCACTTGGATGCCCAAGCTTTCTATGCCATAACTCAAATACAGACAATAAGGATGCTTGAGAATCAGTAGAACACGTTGTATTATTGATAGTAGAAAATGAAGAAAGATTACAAGTCATAGTAGTATGAGTTGCAAACAATTCAAGCTTACATTTTGCTAGAGAATTATATATTAAACTAGATTTATTCAACATGGAATCAGGAAAGAAAATAGGTTTAGCAGCAGAAGAACATGTATAAGAAGAAAAATCAGATGAAGAGTTGGCATCCGTTATTTGACAAGTCAGTGTAGTAACCCCCTTGTTGTTTGGCAGCAAAGGCTTGTAGAGACCTCCTTTAAGCTTCCCTTTGAGAGGACCCTCCTGGTTGCTTCTTCCTTAACAAGACAATAATTGGAGTGAAATTCAATGAATAAATTATCATCTTTAATAAATTAAGACACACTAACAAGGTTTATAGCAAAATTAGGTATTTTAAGCATAGACTTGAGTTTTAAAACAGTAGAGACAAGAGGAATTGGAAGGAAAGTAGAACCTAGATGTGAGATTTTGAGTGCCTTACCATCACCAACAATAAGTTTTTCTTTACCACTGTAGTCTTGTGCAAACTGAAAAATGTTGGGATAAGAAGTAATGTGATTTGTAGCAGCACAATCTGCATACCAATTTGTGTCATTGTAATTTCCTTTTGTGCAGTAGGATTACCAAAGTCTATGTTTTGAGAATTCTGTGAAGAAGAAGAAGGGTTGCTTCTCTATAATTGATAATTTCTATCAATCCTGTTATAACAGGTTAGTGCTCCATGGCCTACTCTTCCACACACTTGATAGGTCAGTCTCCCTCCATAGCTTCCTCTTCTACCTCTTCTTCCACCATTAAATGATCCACGACCATTTTGATTACCTCTTCCTCGACCAAAATTCCCACCATTGTTACTAAAATTTCCATTCTTTCCTACAAGATTACTACCAACAAAATTTTTCTGTCACAGAGTACTTCACATATAATGCAGCTTCTTCATTTAACCTCTCGATCCTACACTTATGACTCATGAGTAAAGCTTGAACTTCTTCAAGTGTTACATCTTCACTCCTAGATGTAACATTCACAACTACCGAGTCATATTCAACTCCAAGACCATTAAAGATATGAATCATGAGGTCTCGATCACTTACAGGATTTCCAGCAGCAGTTAATGCATCACCAAGACTTCTCATATTGTCACAATAGTTTTAAATGCTTTGACTACCTTTCTTGTTAGATTGAAGGAGATTATTCAATTGGATCATCCTTGCTCTAGACTGACTTGAGAAGCTTCTTTCAAGTGCTTTCCACAAATCTTTCGAGTGACAGTACTGCAACACTATCCTAAGCACTCTTTCAGACATGGACGACTTGAGCTAGATTAGAAGCAGCTGATCTTTCCTGATCCAAGTAACATACTTTGGATTATCAGAATCATTTGCTAATTTTTCTGTAGTTTTTTCCTCATTATCGAACAAAAAATAGTCTAAATCATTTTCTGTTATAGCAAGAATAATCTGAGACTTCCAAAAAATAAAATTGTCCCTATTAAGCTTAATCAGTAGAGAAGAATTAAGCGTGGTATTGAGAGATTTTGAAATCAAACTATTATCTCTAGAGCTACTTTCATTACTTACATCATATACGACTGCAATAGCTCTGATACCAAGTTGAGTTTAAGGATTGGCAGCAAAACAGAGCTAAATAGAAGAGAAAGAAAGAAGAGAAGAGAAGAAGAAGATGTTTGATTACTTGAAAACCCTCTCAATCTTTCATTAACATTAACTCACAAAGATTAATAAAAATATATAGACATTGCAAGAGCTTTATCAACTAACCAATTGACTAAATAACTATAACATATTTTAAAAGTTTAAGAAAAAATGCACGGGAATGTGATTACAAGATTAATGAATGCTTTGCATGCACTAATTACATGGGCAACAGACTAATCAATATTATCCTTATGAAGGTCAAACTCTAGCTTCTTCTGTTGGAGCAACAGTTTGGGGGCAGAGAAATGATCAGGAACAGGGAAGATGTACTCTCTATCCACATTTAAACTTCCTTCATTTCATCAAGATTAGTGAGTTCAAGATCAGACCTCATTACAAAGTATGTACTTGCTACAAACGAGAAATCAAAATAATTTAAACTTACTCTGCAAAGCATTCAGAAAGCTCGGTAGAGTTAAAATTTTTGGATGTGATCAAGCATGATTAAGATTTGCCGAATCATTAATCATAAAGGCCTGTCCAATTCAGGGTTAATTTGGCCCATGGTTTCAAATCATTAGAGACCGTTACACACTGATATAGCAGGGATAACTTAATTCATAGTCGTCGCGGCCCTATCACAATGTAACGGTCGTGACGGGGCCGCGATGCGTATGAGTCTGTTCTGCCATTGAAGAAGCAGTTCTCACTTAAAAGAGTAACGGAAAGAACTACACACCACCAATAAGCAGGTTGATTCAAGGTAATGTTCCAAACCCTAACATTTTTGGACCCAATGAAACCAACCGATCTTGGCCTACACTCGTTTCCCCCACAAGCTCCTATCGAGTTCTAGCTCACCATCACAGTCTTCTTCTCATCGATTCACTGCACGAACAATCCCTTACCGTCCACCATCACTCTCTTGTAATCCCCACACCACTCATAGGTTGAATAGAGATAGAGAAATTCATAGTACGGGTTGAATAGAGACAAATTGAGACAACTATGTTCATAAAGAATGGCTCACGGGTGTACTCTCTATTTCTAAGAAATAGACTGTTGTGGTCAATTTGTGGATATGGATGGCTCGCGGGTGTACTCTCTATTTCTAGGAAAGCTTCTCACTTTTGTACTGTATTCACTTTGATAAGTTTAAAGTGTTAAAAGCACATGTGCCTTGAATAGAAAACATCTCTCCTTTGCATTATTTATTCGGTTAGAAAACTTCTCTTTTGTCTATTTTTAAAACAAAAGCTAATGATCAATCAATCATCATTCTCCAAAGGACTAAAATATCTCTCTTTTGCGTTTTTGTCATCCCTCCATCTCTTTATTTATTCAGTCTCATGAATGTCTCTCTATCTCTTTATTCTTTAATTTTTTATTATCCGTCTATCACATATTGACAACTTCTCCTTGAGTTTTGTCACACCACAGAGCTTCTCATTGGTAAGCTTCTTCTCTTTTTTGGATGTTTCTTGTTTCTGTTCGGGTTCCCCAAAGTCTTGTTTGATCTTGTGTAAAGTCTTGTCTGATCTTGTGTACTTTTTAATTACTAGTAGAGTTTTTGTTGTTGTTAGGTTTATAAGGTCACTAAGCATATAAGTAAAAAATATTTCATGATTTTATTTGAATAAAGTAAATACATTATTTTATTATTTTTGTTGGTTATCATATAATAAATCGTATAATAAACCATACAATAAACCATATTCACTTCTAACTCAATTTACTAGACAAGTTTGTGAGAACAAATCTATAATAAGTCGATATTTATTTCTTTAAGGCACCTAACAAATAGTCAGATAGAGTTGAGAATTAATTAAAACGTGGCATTATGTGATTGGGTTCATATATTGAGCAAACAAATTTCTTCGAGTAGTATATTAGCTATAAAAATGTTTGGGTTAATGAGGAATTTTTAATCATACTTTGATTTGGTGGAATGATTAATTAGTCATTGACAACAAGAGGTAAATGGTTTATTGAGATGCATATTGCATGAAAAATGTCTAGTCCAAAGGGGATCAGGATTCTCTCATGTTCATACATAAACATATTTTAGTCTAAGTATAAAAAAAGATATTGAAAATTACATTTACACTACTCACTTGCATATTCTATCAAAAGAAAATAACTGACATCTTATTATTATATCATATATTAGAATACAATTTAACTACTTGTGCAGAGCTTAAACATTTAACAAAAATACTTCATGAGAGAACAAGTACTCCAAGTGAAGATAGAGGTTGGCATTTTGGAGAGGCCGTTGATGAAAAATGATCAAAAGTAAGGTGTAAAATATGTGGACAAGCAATTATTGGTGGAATAAAAAAACTGAAAGAACACTTAGCCCATAAACGTGAAAATATCGCAGGATGTAGCCAAGTGTCAATAGAGATTATTGAACAGATGATGAGTCGGTTGAAAGAAAAATTAACAAAAATAGAAGAGAAACAAAAGTGACAGGATGAATTTGAATAAGCGATAAGAGATAATGATCTTGATTATGATAATGTGATGATCTTGAGGAGGAAGAGGATCACGATTTTGAGACAGCTTGAGAACGTTGTAAACTAAAATTCATTTGAAATATTTAACTTTTGTATTCTTGTAAGTTGTGTTTTCCAATTAACTGAACAAGGCCTTTATATAGACTTTACTCTTACCCAAAAAATTGAAAAATAATTAAATCTATCACCCCTTGGCCTTTCATCTACAAACCTTTCATCTACAAAGACTCTTGACCTTTTATGTTTCCACTAACTTCTAAATTGTAACTTCTAAATTATAACTTCTAATTGAAAAAACCCACTAAAACATAACATTTAATGTTTATTCAACAAAACTCCCCCATAAACTTAAATGCTTCTACCATCCGTCATGCCAATCATTTTCTTGCATTTGTCGAGAAGTACTTTCGGTAGCAATTTTGTGAAGATATCCGCAACTTGATCCTGACTTGTCACATGCACCAATTCCACACTTCCTTGCTTCACATGATTTCAGATAAAGTGAAAATGAACGTCAATGTGTTTGCTTCTTTCATGGTTTACTGGATTCTTTGCCACCTCAATTGCTGATTTGTTGTCAAGTTGAATCACGGTTGCAGCTAGTTGCTTTACCTCCATCTTGGTCAATAAATTTCTAAGCCATATTGCATGACATACACACCAAGATGCTGCCACATATTCAGCTTCACACGTCGAGAGCGTCACGATCAGTTGCTTCTTTGAAAGCCAAGTAAATGCAATATCTCCCATAAAGAACACATATCCCGATGTACTTTTCCGATCGTCTATGTCTCCGCACCAATCGCTGTCGGAGTAGCCAACCAACTTGTAATCTTCAGCTTTCGAGTAGAACAACCCGAGTGACACCGTTCTTTGGATGTACCGTAGGATTCGCTTCACCGCCTTCTAATGTGAATAAACCGACTCCCCCATGAACCGACTTATAATACCGACACTTAATGAAAGATCCGGCCTTGTGCATGTGAGATAACGAAGGCTTCCTACCAAACTCCAGTATCTACTCGCATCGACACATTCTCCTCCATCGAACTTCGAGAGTTTTGCACCTGGTTCCATTGGTGTTGATACCGGGTTGCAATTTGCCATCTTGTACTTCTTCAAAATCTCTTTTGCATATGTCTCCTGTGATATAAAAATACCTGTCTCTACTTGTCTAACCTCCAAACCAAGGAAAAACTTCATCAAGCCCAAATCTGTCATCTCAAATTCCCGTGTCATTGTACCCTTAAACTCTTCTATCATCTCATCATTGTTTCCCATAAAAATGAGGTCATCGACATAAAGAGCAACAAATAACACGTTACCTCCATTCTTCTTTGCGTAAAGGGCATGCTCGTAGGGACATTGCTTGAACCCGTTCTCCTTGAAATATGTATCGATACGTGTATTCCATGCCCGCGGTGCTTGCTTCAACCCGTAAAGCGCCTTCTTCAATTTTAGCACCTTATTCTCTTCTCCGATTTTCATGAACCCGGGTGGTTGTTCGATGTAGACATCTTCTTCGAGCATACCATTCAAGAATGCCAACTTGACATCCATTTCAAATATTTTCCATTTGAATTAAGCAGCTTGTGAAATGAGTAATCGGATTGTCTCCATTCTTGCAACAGGAGCAAACACCTCGTCATAGTCGATTCCTATCTTTTGAGAATAGAATACCTTTTCGTCTTTGATTGACGCCTTGGTTTGAAGTGCTTGCTCGAGTGTCTCCTCCTTTTTTTTCTTCTTACGTTGTTCGTGTGCCTCGAGAGAACCGACAAGCTCGTCGACTGTGAGCGTCGCAAGGTCCTTTGATTCTTCTATTACGCACACAACATTCTCAAAATTGTCGGTTAATGATCTCAAAATCTTTTCCACAACTCGCGCATCGGTTAACGCTTTTCCATTACGAATGAGTTGGTTCACCACGGCTTGTACACGCGTGATGCAGTCAGATACACTTTCCGACTCCTTCATCTTCATGCTCTCCAACTCGCCACGAAGAGTTTGGAGACGCACTTGCTTGACTCGGTCGGCTCCTTTGAACACTTTTGCTAAAATGTCCCACGCTTCTTTTGAAGTAATTACACCGGCAATCTTCTTAAAGCCCGACTCATCAATGGCTCGGAACAACATGTATAACGCCGTCTTATCCTTCACTCGCGCCTCTTTCAACGCCTTGTTTTGAGCCGCCGTATATCCCGTGGTATTTGTTGGTTCTTCGAAACCTTCTTCGACCACCTCCCATGCATTTTGAGAGCCCAGAAGAGCTTTCATTTGAATACTCCAATTCTCGTAGTTCGCCTTCGTTAGTCGTGGTAGCGGCATTTGGCCCGTCACATTAGCCATTGGCTTTAATACCAATTTGTAAACTAAAAACTCACTTGTAAACTAAAAACTCACTTGAAATATTTAACTTTTGTATTCCTCTAAGTTGTATTTTCCAATGAACTCAACAAGACCTTTATATAGACTCTACTCTTGCCCAAAAAACTGAAAAATAATTAAATCTATCACCCATTGGCCTTTCATCTACAAACCTTTCATTTACAAAGACTCTTGACCTTTTATGTTTCCACTAACTTCTAAATTGTAACTTCTATATTGTAACTTCTAAATTATAACTTCTAATTGAAAAAATCCACTAAAACATAACATTTAATGTTTATTCAACAAACGCAACATGAATGGCATGTAAGAAAAATTTTAGGCCAACTAGTGGAGGGCAAAGCAATATATATGAGGAAGGGGGTTCTTCTGGGCCAAGGGATAGTCAAAGAGGAGGCGGACGTGGTTTGAGATTGTCCAGTCTTCGTGAAAATATCAGTAGTGGATGACAATGGTTTGACACTTGATCTCATATTAGAGACAAGCAAAACTGCCAAGCAACCAAAAATCTCTCAAAAGATCTTAAAAGCAACAAGAAAAAAAATAGGAGATGCGCTCTCAAAATTCTTGATACAACCAATGCTTTGATACTGCCACAGAAGTGCAAAAGGGTGTAAAAGCATCGACTCCTTATGAAATTTCTGAAGTTTATTTGGAAGAAGAATATACGAAGATGAAAGCGTATATAGACTCTTTCAAAAGCAAATGGAAAGAAAGGGGGTGACAATCATGTGTGATGGATGGACGAGTGCTACAATTAAACATATAATAATTTTTTAGTTTATTACTATCTAGGTACAATATTTTTAAATCAGTTGATGCTTCTGATGTGCCTTCGAGAGATGCTCGTTATTATTTCACATTAATGGAAAAATTTGTTGATGAGGTTGGAGAGCAATATGTAGTCCAAGTTGTAACAAATAATGAGGCAACAATGAAGGGCGGAGGAAAAATGTTGATGATGAAAAGAACCAATTTGTNAGCTTGATTTTGAGGTTGGAGGAATGGTTTTCACCCTTGATAATCAATAGGTCCGAATTTTCTATATTTTTTTTCTAGAAAAACTTAATTAGTTTTCTTCTGTTAAGGAAGTCAATGAAAGTTTCTTTTTATTAACTTCTATTGGTAGTTTTTCACATGAAGAACTACTAATCATTCCTTTTCATAATCCGTTCGAGTCGACCCATCATGGGCACCCAGATCTAAATTTTCCAAAATCTCCTACTCGCACATAATTGGATTGAACAAATTTAATTATAAACGATTAAAATATTCACATACTAATGAATTCATACGGGCAAATGTATCGTGCGACCTGCAAGCATATATAAGAGGTAGTTGTTATGAACCTGTTAGGGATAACATAGCAGCCCCAAACTGAAAACTGTCTACTTGTCTCGATATGCTCCAGATGTGTTTGTTATATCTATTCAAACATCTCTAATCCCCCAAAGAGTAATACTTGACTTAATCAAAACATGTATTTACAATCATGTCCTAGCCATTACGAGGCGACATAATTGGTCGACCGATGAACACACTTTAGATGTAGACAAAAAATGTCTTCCTTTCCTACATATATAGCTTAGCTTCAAATAAATTACTTTCCTAGACATGCTTCATTAGGTCAAATTACCATAACCATAGGTAGCATGCTAAAGTAGCAACATTTATGTGTCACTTCACTATATAGTCTAAAGTCAGATAGGGCACAAATATAAGGTTTCAAAACACCTCAAATGACTTATACAATGTGAGAACAAGGATTGTATCTCACATTTCCCTTATTTAGTCATAAAAAGACACATGTGGTATGATCACGTGTTATAGTGATTTTCTCTACATAGAAAGAGTGTATGTCTATTATAACTTATATTGAACCCTTATAAGGATCTTAGCTCACTCGTAGATACTAAAATATTCCTCGCGCCTAGCTCGAGATATTACTAGCTCACTCCTCATAGTGACTACAATAAGTTCTCACATACCATTCATCATCCATGCTACATGATCGTCAGAATTATGTCAATCCATACATTAATATTTGGACCTCATCTTGACCTCTTGTCAAGGAGACAACATAAATAAAGTACGCTTTGTTCACACTTTTCAAATATTTTAAGCATACATGTCTCATCTCAGCTCGCTCTTCAAGCACCTGAGGTGACCACTTGTATGAGTAAGTCAGTCTGTGCCTGGTGACATACATTTTCATTTTATTCAAATAGGATATGCGTGTTTTGTGCTACAAATAAATAAAATAATTAACAAGATCAAGTTCATTAATTAACAGCATTGGTGCAAAAGGTAGTGAGAGTTACACATCATATTAAAATTTGTGCAATGCTAGAGATTTGACATGGCTTAGAAAAATGTCTCTAGGGATTGGCTTTGCCAAAGGATCAGCCATCATTCGATGTGTAGAGACATGTTGTATCATTATTTCCTTCTGCACTATAATATCTCATACAAAGTTGTGCTTAGTGTCTATATGCTTCATTTTTCCATGATACTTTGCATCTTTAGTATAAGCGATAGCTGCTTGACTATAACAAAATGAATTCACTAGTTTTGATGCACTAGAAACAAATTGTAAATGTTGCAGAAACCTTCTAACTCAAATTTTCTCTTACACTACAGCCGAACACGCTATAAATTCCGCTTCCATAGTTGATAACATAATGCATGTATGTTTCTTGCTACTCTAAGATATAGCACCATTTCTTAGCAAGAAAGTATACCTAGACATTGATTTGCGTTCGTCAGGGTCACCACCCCAATCAGCATATGAGTAACCCACTAGATGAAAATCGTTTCCTCGATAGCATAACATAAATATGTAATACCTTTTAAGGTACCTCAAATTCCTCTTACTAACATTCCAATGAGCTTGTCAATGATTCGATTGAAAACAGTTGACTATACCAACACCATAACAAATATCAGGGCGTGTACATAACATAGCATACATCAAACATTCAATGCATTAGAATATGGGACTATGACCATGCTCTCTTTTTCTTCTGGAGTCTTAGGAAACATTTCCTGACTAAGGATTTCACTATTTTCTATTGGAGTGTCGATGGGTTTGCAATCTCTTATGGTTTTATAGAGCCATAACCTCTTATGGTTTTATGATGATCGATGAAGACCATCGTGTTTACGTCAAACATATTGAGGGTAATTTTATAATTCTATAATTGTATGTAGACGATATCCTTTTGGTTGGGAATAATAAAACGTTTGTCATTACCATTAAATAATGGTTTTCTGCTCATTTTGAGATGAAGGACAAGGGTGAAGCAACATTTATACTGGTTGTGAAGATATATCAAGATCGTTCAAAAAGACTTTTTGCTTCATCGCAAGAGTCATATTTTAAGAAAATACTCGAACAATTCAATATGAAACCTAAGATATCATTGTCTAGATGATTGTTTGAGGTCATATTTTGATTTTAGGAGCTTGCATACTTTGCGCTTCTGGCCTTTTGCAACAAAATTCTCAAGCTGTTGCATGTAAATTTCTTGATCTAGTTCCCCATTCAAGAAAACATTTTCTACGTCCATCTAATGTAATTCCAAATCTATCTGGGTAACAATAGCTAAAATTAGTTTTATGAAGGCAAACCTAACAACAGGTGAAAACTTTTCTCAAAGTCTATTCCTTCTTGTTGAATGTAACCCTTAGCTACCAAACGTGCCTTATATCTTTCTATAGATCCATCTTCCTTGCTTCAATTTTTAGAATCCATTTGTTCCTAATAGCTTTATGCCCTGGTGGAAGATTAACCAAGTCCCAGAAATTGTTTGTTCACATTGACTCCATTTCTTCTTCTAATGTCTTTAACCAATGATCTTTTACAGCTGATGAAAGAGCTTCTCGTACAGTTCTTGGCTCATGTTCATCATGTTGAGCAATCATAAAAGCTTCTCTCTTAATTTCAAAATGTCAACGAGGAATACATTTACAAGTACTTCTCCGTATATAATCTTCTTACATAATTGCGTCATCGGTAAAAATGTTACTCCCACTCGGATCAAGAAGATGAGACACATTCTCATTCATTTCAGATGTCTGATCCGTAGTAACATTAGTGTCAATATCTTCTATCTCATATACACTCAGATCTGGATTAGCTTCTATTTTGCTAGGAAATTGATTCTCTAAAAATGTGGCATCTCTTGATTCAAATTCAGTAGAACTTCTATCAATTTGTTCACCAATGAACACATATCATTCGAAGTGTTTGACATATCTTATAATAATGGAGTTTTTACCTCTCAGTCCAAGTTTACCATGCTTATGAGAAGAATTATGAACATAAGCTGTGGCCTCCAAAGGTCACAGATTACTTAGCTCGGGTTTCCTACCCGTCCAAAGTTCATATATGGTGGAAGTTACTCATTTGGAAGGTACACAATTAAGTAGATATGTAGTAGTAAGCAACGCATCTCTCCAATATGAAATAGGTAAACTCGCTTGTGCCACCATAGATCTTATCATATCTAGAAGTGTTCTATTCCTTCTTTCTACAACATGATTTTCATCACATAATTCTTTGAATTGATCAGTAAAATATTCACGGCCTATGTCCGTTCTTAATTCTTTTATTCTTTTTTCTATTTGATACTCCACCAATTCATAAATCGTTTAAAGAAATCTAATGCTTCAGATTTATGGGAGATTAAATAGACATAACCAAAATGCGTGAAATCATCAGTAAGAGCGATGAAATATGAAGCGCCACGTCTCGCTTTCACATTCATAAGACCACAAATATCAGAATGAATTAATTGTAATGGATAATCAACTCCTTTTACCTTTCTAAATGGTTTTCTAGTTATTTTTCTGACAAAACAATGCTCACATATAGACAACTCTATCTTTACAAGTGAGCTTTATATACCTTCTTTAGGAAGCCTATTCATTCTGCCTCGCCCAATTTGACCTAATATAGCATGCCATATATTAGCATCAATCACATTATTACTAGATGATGCTATTAAAGAAAAACAATATTCATTACCTACAGTGTTATGTTTAGTGTCAAGAATAATAAAACCATTCGAAAAATAACCAGATCCATAGTACTTATTATCTAAATAGAAATTCGCATCACCTGAATGAAAATTGATATTGAAACCTAAACCTAGGAGAACAGTTACAGAGACTAAGTTTCGCCTAATCTCAGGAGCAAAAAAAACATCATGCATGAATAACGTATGACCACCACGTAATTCAAGTTTACAAGTGCTAATTCCCCTAACTTCTACTCTGAAATTGTTTCCTACATAGATCAATCTTGCTCCCACTGAGACTCAACAATACTCTATAAATTGCTCCCCCCTCTCTCTAGCTACATGGTCGGTAGCTCCTGAATCTACAGTCTATACATGATAAGATTTAATAAGTAACACACTGTTAGAAACATAACAACGGTGAGAAGTAATGTTAGAAAGTACCTTGTATTTCTTGAGTTCACTAGGAGACGCAATGCATTCACGTGCAAAGTGACCCAAAATTTCACAATTGTATCATTCATCTCACTCTTGTTCTTCCTTTTACCACCACTTTTGCCTCTTATATGACGGTTCGTCTCAAGTTTCTTGCATTTGTGCTGTGGGTTTGCACCTTTTTTTTCTTTATTGAAAAATTTAGAATTTCCCTTTCTCTTAAAACCTCTATTTTAGGAACTTGATGTAAAGGGCCACCTTTTGAAACCATGCTTTGGTAGGGCCGAACCAAGCACACTTAGTGACTTGGCCAAATAATTTTCATGATTTGGTCAAGCTCAACTACACCTTTATTATAGTTAAAATGAACCATTTTCATTGCTCCATCCTACTAAATTCTCTTCCTCTCACGACTCAAATTATTTCAGATCCATGGGATCATTCACGAATGAATCTAAATCTTGAATTGCTAATCAATCTCGGTATCAACTACAACGATGAAGCATTGAGTCTTATCTCTATTAAGATAAAAAAACTTACAACACTTTATAAGTCAAGACAAGCAATTTGAACTCAGGAAATATGGGGCAAAAATTAGAGGCACAAAATCACATGAGCCCAGACCTTAGCTCATGAGCCCAAATGTTATTGTACTAGTCTCGGGTCCGACTAAGATTTTTTGATCCACTATGAAAAGCTCACGAGTTTTTCCTATAAATATAAGATGCCTAGTTAGCTTTTAATATAACTAGTAAAAATTCACGTGTGTTTCACGTGTTAAATTATGTTAAAATTTTTAATTGAAAATGAAATGATCGTTTTATGAGTCCTACAAGACCGATTCATTTATTTTCTAAATAATCTTCATCCATTTAAATATCAATAGACGATATATTTTCTTTTCCTTTTTTTTAAATACTCATTTTATTACAAATGAATATCAACCTTTACATGTAATAGAGAGCGTTTCACCAATAAAAGAATGAAATTTATTCCAAATTATTAATAGAAAATAGTATTGAATAGAAATAAATTTTAATGTATAAAGAATCGTTGAAATAAATACGAGAACTACCTATTTATCCTTACATATGGTTGACGGGTTTGCAAAAAAAATGAACGAAATTTATTTTTCTAAATTATTAACGAAAAAATAGTATTGAATATAAACAAAATTTTCAATGGATAAAAGAAATAGTGAAAAACGAAATAAATATTATCCTATATCGAAATGGGATTCAATGACGAAAATGAAAAGAGTTAATATCATAGGACCCCCAAATCAATTTACCCCCTAAATTAATTTTCATTCCTAATTAGTCCTTCAACTTTCTCCATCCATCAATTTACCCTGTGACCGTTAAATGACTGTTAAATGGTCACATGAACGGCACATGCCTATTTTTTCTCTAATTTTACTCATTTTTTTAACCTTATAAGCTACCAATCTCCCATATTTTTTCATCCAAAAATCAGTCACAATTTACATATCCCTTTTCACGAATCTGTCAAAATTTAACAAATTCTGCTCTAGTTTCAGCAACGGTTCGAGTTTAGAAAAAAATAGCAACGATTCGGGTTTAGAAAAAAAAGTAACATTTATTCATGCTGGATAAGAATAAATATGATGATAAAAATAACAATGGTTCAAGTTTAGAAAAAATAACAACGGTTCAGGTTTAGAAAATAGCAACGATTCGAGTTTAGAAAAATAGTAACAGTTTGGATTTTGAAAAAAAATAACAACATTTATTTAAGTTGAAAGTAAATATGATTGATAAAAATAGCAACGGTTCAGGTTTTAAATAATAGCAATGTTTCGAGTTTAGAAAGAGAGCGACGATTCAGGTTTAGAAAAAATAGCAACATTTATTCATGATGGAGAAAAATAAATATGTTTGATAAAAAATATCAAGTTTTGAAAATAGCAATGGTTCAAGTTTAGAAAAAATGACAACAGTTCTTGTTTAGAAAAAATAGCAACATTTATTCATGAAGGAGAAAAAAATGATTGATAACAAATAGCAACGATTCGGATTTTAAAAAAATACAACAGTTGATGTTTAGAAAAATAGCAACGTTTTGCATTTAGAATATTTTTTTAACATTTATTCATGCTAAAGAAAAATAAATATGATTAAAAAATAACAATAATAGAGGTTTAGAAAAAATAGCAACGTTCGGGTCTAGAAAAAATAATATTAGTTCGGGTTTAGAAAAAATAGAAACATTTATTCATGAAGGAGAAAAATAAATATGATTGATAAAATGAACCAAAACAATATGAGACTAAACCTAAACCGTTGCTGAAACTAGATGAGAATTTGTCAAAATTTTGACAAATCAGTGAAGAGGGAGATGCAATTTGGAACTGATTTTTGGATGGAAAAACATAGGAGATGTGTAGCTTATAAGGTTGAAGAAATGAGTAAAGTTGGCAAAAAAATAGGCATATGTCGTGTATGTGACCATTTAACAGTCAGATAAATTGATGGATGAAGAATGTTGAAGGATCAATTAGGAAGAAAAATTAATTTATGGGGGTAAGTTAATTTTGGATCAAAGTGCAAGCGATCGTATGATATTAACTCAAATGAAAATAAAAAATTTCTTACCTCTAACCCATTTTTGGTATAGTAAGATTTTCTTACATTCTAGCTCTCTAACATTACTTTGCTAAACTACTATTACGCATTCTATGAAAAACTAATTGGCTAGACACTGTCAAGTTAACACATTATAATAACTCTAGGGCTGAAATTTTCAACAGTAAATATGAAGCAAAATGTAAGTGTAGATCAAGCAAATTGGTTGACAACATCTAATTTTTTGGTGACATGCATGAGTCCTGCGTGTTTCTGCCATCACAGTTCCACGTGCGTAAAAAATAGAAGGCAAATTTCTATTCAAAAGCATTAGGCTACAACGTTCTCCATTTAGACGAATAGGCAGGTATTGACTATTGGATTCTACCCAACTAATATATAAGACCACCCGCTAATTGTTTGTCGAATCGAGTTAATGAGTTATGATAGTGGTGATATATAGGTGGGAAGAGCTGAAGAGCAATAAGACAACCATAGCCTTCACAACATTACACTAGCATGGGATTGATGATTTAACTGGTGTTGTTCAGATACAAAGTTCTAGTGATAATAGAAACCTAGTTGATCTAATTGGTACTATTCATGACGTGCCACTGGTTGCCACTACATTAGGGATAGATCATATTGTAGCTATTAGGGAATTGCAAGTCTCCAACTTGGATCTCCATGCTCTAAATGATGAAATCCGGACAATGTTGGGCACTCTTATGCGTTCTTTCAGGTCATTGCCATACAAAATTCGCCTGCACCTCCTTCATCAGATCCGATTTAGGATGGTCAGCTATAAACAAGCCTGGAACGACCACAAGTCTCAACTTAGATCACTCACATACCCTCTCATCATCAACAATGTTCTAATACCCATCATGACTACTCGCAATGAGAACATAGATAATTCGTCCACTCACTTTAATGTCATCATCTCATCTACTATGACAATGCAAATGCCATCGGTGTAAAAATACTCATGATGGCCCTTCTCAATATTTCACTGACGAGTACTTGGAAAATACAGTTTAATAGAGAGAGTAAGTATTTGTTGCACGATTTAATCATAGACTGTTGACCACTATATCTGGTAGAACTTGCAACCCAACCGTACCCCGCTGAATATGTACCTTCGAAGTTCAGAAAATAAATAGGAAGACTGGTTTTTGAAAAAGAGCTTGTAAAATGATGTATTGATGATCTAACATCACATGGTTATGACAACTCTATGTGCCTAGTAGAGTTCTCTAAGTCACTCACCAAACGAGCTCACATATGGTATGTCAAATGACTTCCATCTTATGTGTCAAGTTCTTTGTGTTAGGCGAAATAGTGAGCATCTAGAACCTTGGAAATGAATCACGACTGCCCAATGAAGAATTGACAACTTATGTACAACGATTCAAGGACAGAGCCATGGAGTTCACATATGAGTACAAAGAAAAGTGGTTGGTGAACTTGTGCTTAAGTCGTATGATCAACGAATGTATAATGCATTTAGAGGATCTGAACATGATTTAATCCGTGCGCCTTCAGATGGTTGCCCAGTGTACAAGTACTTTGGTGTCTTGATCCATGAAGACTACGCAGAACGAGCATGGTAATCGTGCATGAAAGCTTACATCACAGTTACCCATGGGACAAACACAAGATCAAGGTTTCTAAAGGGATAGAGATGGCAAAGATATTCCACCACATTTTCCTTGTCTAACTTACATAGTTGAATCATTATTTGATGTTAGGCTAGGATAAAGAAGTCAAACGCCCCTGGGTAGACATGTTTCCCATAAAGGATGACATGTACTCTCCTAATTATTGTCCTACCAACACTATCTGTATCACTCGACCATATACTACAAGACTTGAAGAACAATATTTAATGAGAAATTAAAGAAAGGAGAAATCATTACAGAGGATGTAGCTCTTGTGAGGAACAACATTTTCCGCAACACATGGATATGAACATAATCAATGCATATGGCAGTGCCTCATCTTCCTATATAATAGTTATAGAAGAAGATGATAGTGAAGAAGATCCACCTCAAGAGAATTCCAAGTTCATAGAGTCTTTGCAAAACAAGAGGACTTACAAGCATCTCTTTGATACTCTTGAACTAGATGATATAGCAAAGAGTCAGGTGGCTCATTCATCGGTGGATGTTTATGAACAAAGCAGGATGAGAATGAAATGTTTCTTTGAAGAACCATCATTAAATAGAATAATATTGAATGATGAAGGGGCAATCACTTTCATTAATGTTGATCGTCATGTCAAGAGGGTGGGGAATAATCACCCTTTGTATATGTAGCTATTGTGATCAATGTACATGTAAAACGAGCATTGATATATAGTAATTCATGAATTAATGTTATGAGACTCATGCAACAGTCCATCATGATAACCAATTTCTCATCAGGAGCAATAAAAACGTTGGGCCATGATAATTTGGAACTCCAAGTGGGGCCAACGAAGACCACAAATTGCTTCCATGTGATTGAGGCTAAAATAGTATACCACACACTCCTAGGTCGAATATGGATTCATAATCATGATTACGTCCCTTCAACATTGCATCAATGTTGGAAAGTGTGGTGGAAAGAGAGGATTCACAGTAGCGGCTAATGGTAAACGCTTGATACTACAATAAAAAATTACAACGAGTGTGACATAGGTCTAAACTATTATTCTGAGTGCATCCAAGGTAACGACAAAATTACCAAGGGTATGACTTAGGTTTGAAAAGAAAATTTCACATCTTCACGCATTGAAGCCATTAATTGATGTTGTCATAAGATGTTACTTATATATACTTGAGATGTACTACTGCTTTATTCCAGTTCATGTTCACGCATTATCTTATGATATCACTACTTGATATTATCGTCCAATGTTATCACTTGAAATGATCCTATAATGCTACTAACTTCTACCAAATGGTGTGTTGTCGTGCTATTTTGCATTACCATTCAAAGTTAAAACTTAATGCTATCAGTTGATGTTATCTCTTGATGTCATTTTTCAATTGGGTTACATATAATGTTCACGATTAAACCTAATGCTTCCTCCTAACATGTTGTTTGATATTGTCATTATGTGATTATTACTTGATGCTTCCTCATTGCCTTGTCAATGAATTAAATGTGTTGAAGAGCTTTACTTATGACCATAACATGGTACTAACGTTCTTTGGGAAGAAAGTCAAGGTTTTCAATTCTATGTAGCCACTTATGGAATCATCTGCAATCACGAAGGAAAGGCTTCAACCAACTAAGCTTGAGGTTTTGAGCCTCCAAACATTTCCACATAGACAATAGATAAGCTAAAGATTTCGTTTTAGCACTCTTGAATGTGAAGTGATCTATCGTGTAAAAGATCTCACCTATCATGGATACACACTCGAACCAGACTTAATATGAAGTGCGTATGTTTTGCATCCCCTCTAGAGGACACATTTCCTTTACTTTCACAAGATAACTTGCAAATCTTGGTCGACAGGCACGTCCCAAACTGAACTGTTATGCCAGAAAGTTGTAACTTAAACTTATCAAAATTATACCAAACGTAATGATGGTCATTTGTCATGAGATACTCATTATCTGAGTCATCTTGCACAATGTCTAGGATTGACACATATCCTCTAGGGTAGCGCTCTAACTATCTTACAAAAAATCATAAGCTACACCATTATAAGCGACCCTCGTCTTTGGGTCTTGGATGTCTGTCGATACTTTTCCTTGACTATGAAAAGGGTGCAGTGGTACCTCAACACTAGAATAAAAAATAGATAGTGATAAGGGTGCCAAACCCAAAATGGCATCCTAAGAAATGTGAAGTCCAAGAGTCTTTAGGCACCACTACGGTAGTCATGTTCATTAATGTGTGAACAAGATCATTTAATACTCGAACGTTAGCAGAAGTAGGACAATGCAATGTTATCCTTCCATCTATAATGAAAATGTCACTAAAAATGTAGCTTTTCCCCCTTGGTCACTAACTTCAACCAAACTAGCAAGCCACCCTGTTGCACTGATAAGTGGTACTACCCAAAAGGTTATCGGCATACTGTAATACTCCAAGTATTTTACGAGGTAGATTTGTAGTTTTAACCCCCACTCACACCTTAAACACACTAGACCCTAGTGTAACTACCAACTAATGTTATATACTCACTTTAAATCCCTCTTCTTCTCCATTTCTATTTCACGAACCCCTCCCCTTGTAACCGTTGTTCTTCATCTCCTTCCTCAATGTCTCCTTTCCATCGTTTTAAGTCCACAAAGATTTTCCTCTCCAAGGCTCTTCTCTATGATTCATCGTTGGCTCTGTCACTCTTCATTTGGAAAGTTTCTTTTCTCTTTTTTATTCTTTCTCTCTTTCCTCAATTCCCTTCCTTCTCTTAATTTCTAACCAGCGGAATGAATGGGTGTTTTGAACAGCGCGTTAAATCATTTTTATAAGTTTCAGATTAAATAGTTTTAATTAGTTTTTTTGTTTTGATTGTTTACGCAATGGAATTTTATCATTTATTTAGGTAGACTTTAATTTTATTGATATTATATTTTTGGAGGCTTAGATATATACTAATATTGATAATAATTTTGCTTAAAAAAAATTATGCTCTTGCGTTTCCTATACGACCTTTAAAACTTCATTTTATTGGTGGTTTATGCTTAATAAAAGGATTTCTTTTATATTTATTTAAATTAAGAAATGTTTCTATTCTTTAAACAATATTTATTTTTGCATTTCACCCAAAGAACCGATTTGAATCTTTGATTGGAATTGTCGATGAAGCCTTTCCCCTTCCTCTTCTTTCTTCTTCCCTTTCCCCTTATTTTCCCAATTCAGGTAGTTAACTGAGTCTTGTGGCCAGTCCAATCAGACCAGACCGACCATTCCAACCAAACTAAACCAAACTGACTAAATTAAACTAGACCAAACCAGTCTGACCGAATAAAACTAAACCAGTTCAGACCACCAGACCAAGTTGAACCTATATAAACCGCTTGATAGTTTACACTGGTTTATTTTCCACCTCTTTATGGCCTCACTCACCCTCCTAGCTAGTTAAATAATTGTAGTTATTATATCAATAGGTTGTGATCTGAGATCCTTGGATTTCAGGTCATTAGTTGCTGAATTTAATTCGTATCAGTCCAAGTAGGTGGATTTACATAGTAATTCCGTCCATATGTTATAAATGCAGCATATATAATGTAAAATTGTTTTTATTATTTCTTTTATGTTGCTCAATCTTATGCTCAAGTGTGCTATTTATTTTTTCATATCACGATGAAATTATTTACTATGTTATATATGATTATATTTTAAGTTATGCACGTAATCTGTATATCGTTTATGTTCATGAACAAGTTATATGTTTACTCATGTATATGTAGTAATGTGAATTATGAACCTTAACTCAAGTAAATTGATATATAAACAAGTGGTAGACTTAGTCATGTCCCTCGGTAATCAAGTAATCATATTGTTCATGTTATGTTATCAGTTATAGATTGGGTGTCACCATGTTCATGTTAGTGTCCTTAAGATTCAGATCACTTTAAGTGATAGCAAGTTTCAGGACACACAATCCATCATGTTCACATTCACGTTACAAGTTTCATGTTACAAGTTCAAGTTCAAGTGTGAAAGAATTCTGGTTAGGTTATTAATCAGGGGATATGGTTAATTGAATTATGATCAAGTAAGTACACGTATCAGCAAGTACATGTATCATTAAGTATAACTACAAGTTTAAGTTATATGTCAACCATGAAATCAGTTATGTTAATTACAAGTACTTTATGCTATTTAATAATGAAATGAATGTGTTTAATGAAAGTTGCATGAGTTATATGTTTACATTTATGTCATGTGAAGCTTATTAGTATGTGGGTTTACTTACTGAGTATTTTTAATACTCACCCCTCCATAGATGAATAAGTTGAAGTGATGGCAAGCAGCGTGAGTGAGGGACTGACATAGTCAGCAAAAATAGGAGATCATGAATATATCACATTAGAAATAGATTTTAATTTAATTGTAATTGATTCAAGAGTTTTTGAATTTTCACATTTTAGTCTTCAACAATATGTTTAGCTTTCATGTTTTATGGATTTTCGTACTCGACTTTATTACAAATTAATGAGTAACTGGCTAAAATTGGGAAAAATTAGGGTTTTCAATGTTAGGTGTTCTTTTAAAATAATTTTATGCTTCCATTATTTAATGTTAAAATTGGGAAAAATTAGGGTTTTCAATTTGAGAATTTTCTCCAATTAGGGTTTCAATTGAATTGAGGACTTTTAAATAACTGAAATTATATTTTTGTTTAACCCTCGGGGATTGGTTGTATCGGTTTGGTAATAGAGAAAATGTTTTAGATTTTGTAGACCTTTTTTAGTGAAAAATATGGCATGACGCTCACTCGTCTCCTCCATCACCTTGCAAGTTAGGTACGCACGCATGTTAAATGGGTTTAATTATTGATTTAGTATGATGTGCTTTAGTTTCATTATGGTATGTTTGTTACGTTTATGTTATATTTATGTGATGAGATTAGGCTTTTGGTAGGTCATGACTTTTGTGGGTAGCAGAGTAATGACTTCCCCTACTAGAAACAATAATCACGCGTCGATCGATCCTACTTTGAACCCTCCAACAACCATGATCGAAATGTTTCAAGAATTTTTGGAGTTGTTGAGGCAGACAGGGACGGCTCGCCCAACTCAACAACAACAACCGCAACAGACAAAAGTGATTGACATGCAACTGATCCACATATTCAGAAGGTTGAACCCACCTGAATTTGAAGGTCAATCGTCTGATCCATTATTAGCTGATGAATGGATTACGAGATTGGAGCAGATCTTCTAGTTTATGTTTGTGTTCTGAGATTCACAAGGTTGTTTATGCAAGTTTTATGTTGACACGAGAAGATAAAAAATGATGGGAGCTCACACAAAGGGCTCATGATATTGTGCATAATCTGGTGTCTTTGGATCAATTTAAAGAGCGGTTCTTCGAGAAGTATTTTATGATCATTGTCAAGATAAGTAAGGAGGCCGAATTTCTTAGGCTGGTGTACAGTAATATGATTGTTGTTGATTATTAAAGGGATTTTGATGAATTATCTCGCTACGCCACACATTACATTGATAGCGAGATCAAGAAGGCTCAGCCATTTGAAAGGGGACTTCGTTCAGAGATAAAGGGTTTGATGTCACTCCATAAGCACACTACCTACGCAGCGGTGGTTGAAGAAGCCTTATTGATGGAACAGAATCTTCCATGTCGTGCACCACTATGGTCAGAGCAAATCATTTCATGGAGAGAGAAAACCTCAGAATTCTCACCCGAGTCCCCACAACGTAAAAAGGTAGGCAATAAAATCAAATCCTTTGTGCACTGCATGTAACGTCAACCACAGTGGCCAGTGTTTTATGGCGAACAACATCTACTTTAAGTGCGAAAGACTGGGCATTACCTCAAGAAGTGCTTTTTACTTGCTCAATTACATAATAGCAGCGTCGCTGAAGATAGAGCAAAATGGAAGGCTTTCGCACTAACTTGCCAGGAAGCTAAACATTTAGATATAGTTGTGGCAGGTACATTACTTTTTTTGGACATTCATCGTTTAATTGAATGATTCTAGATCTACACACTCTTTTATATCTTATTCGTTTGTGACTCATGCATCATTTCTTGTTATGCCATTGGGTTTTGAGTTATGTGTTTCTACACCTTCTAGAGCTTTCATCCTAGCTAATAAGATGATAGAGAGTTATTCAATGATGATAGCAGATCGTGTAATGTATGCTAGGCTTGTAGTCCTAGGGATGCATGATTTTGACATAATCTTAGGGATGGACTGGTTGGCTGCTAACTATGCCAACATAGACTGTTACCGAAAGGAAGTTCAATTCCTACCTCCAGGTAAACCTAGCTTCAAGTTTAAGGGATCCCAAAAATGACCTATACCGAAGGTTATATCTGCTTTGCACGCTTAACGCCCACTCAATCGTGGTAATTATGGTTACATAGCTTCTGTGGTGGATACAACTAAGACAAATGTGGATATTCAATCAGTTCCAGTCATTTGTGAATTTTTGGATGTCTTTCCTGATGATTTGCTGAGACTTCCTCCTCTTCAGGGAAATTTTTTTTTGTATTGAGTTGGTACCAGCCACTGCCTTTATATCCAAAGCTCCATATCGTATGACTCCTGCAGAGTTGAAAGAACTTAAGGATCAACTTGAAGAATGACTAGATAATGGTTTTATTAGACCCTGTGTTTCACCTTGAGGTGCTCCTGTATTATTTGTCAAAAAGAAAGATGGATCGATGAGGCTATGCTGACTACAGGGAGTTGAATAGAGTCACTATCAAGAATAAGTATTTGTCACCGCTCATTGAGGATTTATTTGATCAACTTCAGGGAGCAATAATATTCTTTAAGATTTATTTGAGATCACGTTACCATGTGCTTAGGATTCGAGATGGGGATATTCCTAAGACAACAATTCATACTCGTTACGACTATTACGAGTTTATAATGATGTCATTTGAATTAACTAATGCTCTGTCAGCCTTCATGGATCTGATGAGTAGGGTGTTCAAAGAGTACTTGGATTCTTTTTTGATTGTCTTCATTGATTATCTTCTATTGATGACACACCAGTTATATGTCAAGTCCACAAGTGTGAGTTTTGACTTTAACAAGTATTATTCCCTGGTCATGTGGTATCTCGAGATGGAATCTTCATTGACTCATCTAAGATTGAAGCGTTGGTTAGCTGGTCTCAACGGACAAATGTTAGGGAAGTTCATAGTTTTATGGGTCTAGCAGGATATTACAGGAAATTTGTTGAGGGTTTTGCAAATATCGTTGTTCCACTTAATCAATTGACCAAAAAGAATGTCACATTTACTTGGAAGACTGATTGTGATAAATGTTTTCAGAGCCTTAAACAAAAATTATTGTCAGCACTAGTGTTGACCATTCCAGATGGTAAAAGTGACTTTATGATTTACAGTGACGCTTCCAAGAGAGGTTTGGGTTGTGTTTTAGTGTAACAGGAAAATGTCATAGCAAATGCTTGACATCAGCTCAAGCCTTATGAACATAACTATCCTACACACGATTTGGAGTTGGCTACAGTTGTATTTGCCCTCAAGATTTAGATACATTACTTGTATAAATGTAAGTGCCAGATTTACACAGATCATAAGAGTCTTAAGTACTTTTTCAATCAAAAAGAGCTTAACATGAGGCAATGCTGTTGGTTGGAACTGGTGAAGGATTATGTCTGCGAGATCATTTATCACCCATGAAAGGAAATGTGCCAAGATTCAACAGCTCTTATTACATCAACAGCTCATTCAACCGCTCGTATTAAATCTCAAGAGCATATCCTGGAGGATTTTAAATGTGCCAAGATTTAGGTATTGCTGAAAGACACTACAACGCAGTTAGCACGAATCACAGTTCAAACGTCATTGCAGCAACGTGTTATTAATATGCACATAATTTAGACTCTGAGTTGCTTTTGATTCATAGTAAAGTGGGTTCGGACAAAAGACAAGGGTACGATGTTAGTAATGATTCAACTCTTTGCTTTCATGAGAGGCTTTGTGTTCTGAAGGATGCAGTCATTAGGCAGGAATTACTCACGGAGGCTCATAGTTCACTATACATTTTGCACCCTGACAATACTAAGATGTATCATGATTTAAAGTTACATTATTGGTGGAATGTTATGAAGCGTGATACCACTGAGTTTGTTAGTAAGTATTTGGTGTGTTAGAAGATCAAGGCTTAGAGATAGAGACCATCTGGGGTTTTACAACCTTTAAGTATTCTTGAATGGAAGTAGGAGCATGTGACTATGGATTTCATTTCAGGGCTACCGAGGATGATAAAAAGTTGTAACTCTATTTGGGTTGTCGTGGATCCTCTTACAAAGTTTACACACGTTTTGCAATGCAAGACTTCCTTTTCAGTGGAGGATTGGGCTCAGTTGTATGTATGAGAGATTGTCTGACTTCATGGGGTTCCGGTGTCTATTGTATCGGATCAGGATTTGAGGTGCACGTTAAATTTTTGGCGAAGTCTACAGAATTCTTTGGGTACTCGATTAAATTTTAGTACAGCTTTCCATCCACAATCTGATGAGGAATCTGAGCGAATGATTCAGACATTGGAGGATATGCTTTGAGCTTATGTCTTGGATTTGTCTGGTAGTTGGGACGCACAGTTGGCACTTGAGAGTTTGCTTACAATAACAGTTACCAGGCGATGATTGGTATGGCTCTGTTTGAGGCACTTTATAGTAAAAGGTGTCAGTCGCCAGTTCACTGGGATGAAGTTGGCGAACAGAATCTTTTTTGCTCTGACTTGGTTTAGTCTACCAATGAAACTATTCAGAAAATCAAGATAGAATGAAGACCGCTCAAAGAAAGCAAAATAATTATTCAGATGTTAGAAGAAAGGATCTCGACTTTGAAGTGGGTCATCACGTGCTTCTCAAAGTTGCGCTAATGAAGGGTGTTATGGGTTTTGGTCGTAAGGGGAAGCCGAGTCCCAGGTTTATTGGTCCTTTTGAGATTTTGGATCGTATCGGTCCTTTAGCTTACCGGCTCTCATTACCACCAGCAATTTCAGGTGTTTATAATGTGTTTCACATCTCAATACTATGCAAGTGTGTGCCTGATCCATTACATGTCCTTTATTTTGAACCCCTGCAAGTTAATGATGACATCACTTATTAGGAGAAGTCAGTCAGAGTTCTAAAGTGCAGGAATCAAACTTTTCATAACAGAACGATTCAGTTAGTTAAGTTTCTCTAGAGAAATCATCGGATCGAGGAATCAACATGGGAACAAGAAGCGGAGATACATGTCAAATATCCAGAGTTATTTCAATAAGATAAATTCCTTTCAAGAATGAAAGTTCTTAAGGATGGGAGAATGTAATACCCCAAGCATTATAAGGGGTCGATTTTAACCCCCCCCGCCCCCCACTCACACCTTAAACACACTACACCCTAGTGTAACCACCAACTAATGTTATTTACTCTCTTTAAATCCCGACCACTTCTTCTCCATTTCTATTTCACGAATCCCTCCCCTTGTAACTGTTGTTCTTCATCTCCTTCCTCAACGACTTCTTCCCATCGTTCGAAGTCCATGATTCATCGTTTCCCCTGTCCGTGATTTAGGTGTAAGTTTCTTTTTTGTTTTTTTATTCTCTCTATCTTGCCTCTATTTTCCTTCCTTCTCTTAATTTCTAACCAGCAGAATGAATGGGTGTTTTGAACAGTGGGTTAAATCATTTTTTTGTAAGTTTCAGTTCAAATAGTTTTAAATAGTTTTCCTATTTTGATTGTTTATGCAATGGAACTTTTTCATTTATTTGGGTAGAGTTTAATATTATTGATATTATCTTTTCGGTGGCCTAGATATATACTAATTTTGATTAGATTTTTGCTTCAAATAAGTTATGCTCATGAGTTTTCTATAGGACCTTTAAAGCATCATTTGATTGGTGGTTTATACTTAATAAAAGGATTTCTTTTATATTTGTTCAAATTAAGAAATGTTTCCATTCTTTAAACATTTTTTATTTATGCATTTCACCTAAAGAATCGATTTAAATCTTTGATTGGAATTGTCAATGAGGCATTTTCCACTTCATCTTCTTTCTTCTTCCTTTTCCCCTTGTTTTATCGATTCGGGCAATGAACTGAGTCTTGTGGCCAGTGCAGTAGTCTACATGATGAGTATAATAATGTCGTGTAGCCATCATCTAGACTACACGATGGCTACACTAGCATCATGTAATCTACACGACGTGTACATTAGGGTCGTGTAGACTACGTGTATACTACACGATGGTTACATTCGCATCATGTAGCCATCGTGTAGTGTACATGATTTTCTAGTTGTTCTTTTACCAAGTTGATGAATTCACTTGACTGATTAGTTAGACGTGAACACATTAGCTGATGCAAATTAGTTAAGGAATGAGAAATTTTGAATATTTTACTCTGTGGTATGAATTTCAAATTACGATCTAAAATAATAGCATATATTGTGTAAGTACTGTAACAAGAATGAGAGAGATCTAGAGAGGAGGAGATATTACCTTCGCAGAAAGATCTGAGAGCAGGGAAATCCTAGTGGTTGAAAATCACTTGCCCAAGAAGCAAAAACTCTTCAACGACAGAAAAAGTTGGACGATGGAGAGAGAGAGAGAGAGAGAGAGATAAATGACGGAGAGAGAGATGGACGATGGACTGGACGACGGTGGAGACAGGCTAGAGAAAGAGCCTGAGTTTGGTGAAGAAGAAGAAGAAATCTTGCTTCCTTTCGTTGTTCGCAGTGGAGATTGGAGGAGAAATCGTTCATGGTAGAGATTTGGGTTCCCTAGAGCTTAAGCTTCTAAGCTTCTGTTCAAGCTTTCGACGAAGAAGAAGTGGAAAGCTTCCTTTGGGAGCTTTAAAAAAAATATTAACCTGCAACCATGGCAACGGGTGATGGAAATTTTCCAACCCTTTGGTGATCTAATGGATGGGAATCTCCCTGCCTCATCCAACGGCTAGGATTAATCCGGACATCCATGCCGTTCAAAAACTCACGACATGGTATGAAATTTTACAACTCAATTTTCAGCACCAAATATCAAAGCTATACACTTCTCTACTTTTATACTTGTATTTTTTACCTCTCTCATCCTAATTTTTTATCATCTGGTATCAACATTTCATGGAAACCAATGTTTCATTCAGTTCAACACAACCTACCATACCAATTTTCTGTGGTAGAGGGTATGGTGTTTAGAGTACTAAAATGAATACCCTTTTTATACCCAAGATACGTGGAAATTGCTGGAAAGATGTTACTTAGAAAAAGAGATTCAACAGAGACTCTCAAAGTGAAGTGTATTAAGACAATCAAATAGTAGTATGCAAGCTTAACTTAGAGTCACAGTAAGAAATATGTGCAGAAAAACAAAAGAGAAAGGGAAGAGGAATAGAAACTCAGAGAATTTATCCTAGTTCAGTTCATAATGAGTGAACCTACATCCAACAGTTGTAATCAATCAATCTACTATGAATATTGTGTTTTTACAGGAGATCAAACTACAAAAAATAGATTACTAAGTAAATTGAAGAAATTCCTGATACTGAACAATACTCCAAACCCGTGCAATATAGCTTGCTCGAGCTTGATTCACGCTGTCATCGAGTCGTCTTCTTAATATAACACTCCTGGCTTTTTGTATCTCGTGTCTCTCTCATTCCTCCAAGAGAGAGAAACTCTCCTTATACTTGGCTCTAACCGAATGCATCATGAGCAATGACTGCAAGATGCTTCTTTAGTCAATAACAAAGCTCTAATTGCATTTTTTTAACTTATTATGCCACCTCAACATTAGTTAAACAACAATGATAACTCATTGCCAGCTCATTGATGAGTCACCACTCACATTTTTCCACGTTGACTCTTTAATGAGCTTATTACCTTCATATACTGAGAGATTGACACCAGTTTTACTAACTTCTCAATTAGTAATCATATTAGTAACTTTAATCAAGCTCAAACATTTTTGAAACTTGATTCCTGTTATTGATTTAGTTAACATATTTGTAGGATTATCTATGAATCTTTTCCACCTTAACCTTACCTCCTTGTATCACTTCTCTGATGAAGTGAAATTTGATGTCAATGTGTTTTTTGTTCTCTCATGATACATTTGATTTTTACTCAAGTGTATGGTGCTTTGATTATCACAAAACACCTTAACTTGATGCTATTTCATACAAAACCATAAAGCTTCCTTTATAGCCTATCTCAAAGCTATATATTCTGCCTGAGTGGTTGAAAGGGCTACAATAGGTTGTAAATTTTCCTTCCAACTCACAGTACACTCGAAGAGTTTAAATACAAAACCACTTAGTGACCTTCTTTTGTCTAAATCATCTGCATAATCTGAGTAAACAAGGCCTATCAGACCTTCATCATCATCTTGATTCTTCCGGTAGGTTAAACCATACATAATCGTATCTCTCAAGTACCTAAAGATCCATTTAATTACAGGCCAATGACCTTTCCCTAGATTTGCCATAAACCAGCTGACTATACTTGTTGCATGTACAAGATATGGTCTTGTGCAAACCATTGAGTACATCAAACTACAAAATGCACTGGAATAAGGTATTTTACACATCTCACATTTTTCATGATTGCTAATAGGTGACATATCAGAAGAGAGCTGTTAAAGGTGTTTGGATTTCCTTTGAGTTTTCATTTCAAACCTATCAAGAATCTTGAGAATGTAGTACCTTATGAAATAAACAAAGTGCTATTCTTTTGTTTTCTTGATATTTCCATTTCTAGAATCCTTTTGGCAGCACCTAAGTCCTTCATTTCAAATTCACTACTAAGTTTTCTTTTCAGTTTCTGTATCTCAACAGAATCTATAGATGCTATAAGCATATCATTTAAATATAGGAGCAAGAAAATCCCTACACTCACAGCGACCTATTTGAAATAAACATAGTTATCAAACATATTTCTACTATATCCATTTTTTAGCATAAATTCATCAAATCTGAGATACCATTGTCTTGTGGACTGTTTTAAAACATATAAAGATTTATGAAGTAAACATACCTTATTCTCCTTTTTCTTTACTTTCAAAACCCTCTGGTTGTGACATGATTATCTGTTTATTAGGATTTCCATGAAGAAATGTTGTCTTTACATCCATTTGTTGGAGATTCCTATCAAAATAAGTGACTAAGGCTAATAATACCCTTATTGAGGTATGCTTCACTATTGGTGAGTAGACTTCATTGTAGTTTATACCCTCACATTGAATAAAACCTTTGCTACAAGTCTTTCCTTATACACTGGTTTTGAATGGTCAAGTACATTTTCTTTCTGGTTTGCCTTCAGTGATCCCATCTCTTAATTCATAGCTGTCAACCACTGATTTCTATCTTTTTTGGAGATTGCCTCCTTAAAATTTCTTGGGTCTGAATCACATAAATCTTCAGAAACCAAAAGTGCAAAAGAAATCAGGTCTGCATACCCATACCTCATAGGTGCTCTGTGATTCCTCCTCTCTCTATCTCTAGCCAGTTGGTAACCATTTAGATCTTGTTGATCTTGATAGATTTCTTCTTCTTCTACATCATCTTGCATATTGTTCTCATCATTTTACTGTTGGTGAAAGCAATCTGAACCTCTTAATTCCACCTCAATTCTAGCTTCATCAATGTTTGTTTTGTGTGAGCTTTCTTCAATTTCTTTGGCACTCTCCATGAACATCTCATCCTTCTTAAACACTACATCTCTACTATTGAAATTGAAACATCTTGAAGAGCTTCCTTCTTGGTACCACAACTTACACCCCTTTACACCATCAGGATAGCCAAGAAACATGCACTTCTTGGCTTTTGGTTCAAGTTTGTCTTGCTTTATGTGTGCATAAGCAACACACCAAATACCCTTAGATGTTTGAGAACTGCTGTGCTTCTAGTCCATAATTGTTCAGGTGTTTTAAATTTAATTGTTGCAAAAGGACTTCTGTTCATCAGGTAAGCAGCAGTATTTGCTACTTCTCCCTAGAATTTCTTGGGCAAGTTTGCACTTGACAGCATGCGTCTTACCCTTTCAAGGAGTGTCCTGTTCATTCTCTCTGCCAAACCATTTTTCTGAGGTGTATATGTTACAGTCTTATGTCTTACAATCACATGATCGGTGCAAAAGCTATTGAACTCATCATTTAGATACTCTAAATCATTGTCAGTTCTGAGCTTCTTCACTCTCTTTTTGATTTGTAACTTAACCATCTTCTTCCAGTCCTTAAACTTCTGTAAGACTTCAGTTTTGGACTTTAGAACATATAACCACACTTTCCTTGAGAAGTCATCTATAAATGTGAAAGCTGATAAAAATGCCAGTTAATGCAAGTATGGTCCATATCTTCTAAATATTCATTTTATTTTACCTCTGAGTGATGATCTCTCATTCTTAATATAACATTATCCGACCATAAGAATCAAACTAGTGATATAGTAATTATTCATTCTTTCTATGAAGTGGTTTATAAATTGTCAAAGCTACAACTTACAAAGAAATAAGAAAAGGCCTTCACGTTCTGCACTATGACCAATGGTATTAAATCATCATTTGGCTATTATTTTCAAATGATCAAGTTGTTATAGGACTTGGTCATATAAGTTGTTCTTCATGGCATATGATATGGTCGTCCTATTATGGATATGTTCACTGTCCAATGTGCATCTATTTATCATGTAAGTAGGACAATATGTCAATTTTTCTTCTTAAAGAATTCCGGAGAAGGTCATCTCCAACTCCCAACGAACTAGATTAAAATTCCTCCTTGTGTGCTGGATTTTTCTCTTTAATGTGTCTTAGATCTTTTATTTTTTGGTTGGTTTTGATTTATGCTATGATTTTCCTCTACGTGTGCTGGATTTGGTATTTGAGTTTATGTTTCTATAGGTGATTACTAATGAAAATACATAATGTGATTGTGGTATCACTATCACACATATAACTATGAAAATACAACGATGTTATATAATTCTATCGAATTCTTAATATGATGTTATATAATTATATTATACAAAATTTGGTGAATGATTTCTTCTATATGTTTTTGATATACGTGCTAGGTACGAGAAGCATATTGGTTCAGGTCTGCTATATTATCTCCAGTTAGATCAAACACAAGTAAAAATTAGATTTGTTGCAATAATTGTTCTTTTTATGCTGGCTTAAAGTCTTTATACTTATTCTATAAGGAACCGAAGAGAGTAGTGGGCTCGGAGATCTATTTGTTTTCTATACTCACCAACTAAAAACTGTTCATGGTGTTTCCCTTCAACATTGGGAAGGTCTGAATGCACTGCATCCCCTGTTGTGATACACTACCATTCAACTTAGGTTCTTCATTTTTAGACTCAAATTTTCATTTTTGTTATATTTTTCATTTATTGCAACAAGTTTTCTTCTATATTTTAAGGATAAGTTTGTTAGTTTTCAAGATAAATTTATTTGTAAGTTGATCAAATGAATAATGTAAAACTTTGTTGAAATGAGTAAATGCTAATGTAGTCAATTATTATAATGGTGTTCTTTATGTTAGGTAAAATTATCTTTTGAAAGTGTTTAGTATGAATACTTGACTATAGCAGAATCTTATAGTATCTCACTTTATAGGATATAAAATACATGTGAATGTTAATCACAAGTATTAAAAACACATGTTGAATACATTCAACAGGGGTCCAAAAATCCTATTAAACAATGTTCTACAAGAATCAGAAAACTCTGTAAAAAGTGAGATACCACAGGGGTCTTCACATGAGGAGTTGCGCCTTGTGAAAAACGTGGACTTTTAATATGAGGGTCTTTCACAGACGCATGATCCTGTGGATTAATTTTCATGGGGATATCCTCCTCTTGTAGAATGTCATATTTCTTGTAGTGAATGATTGCATTTTATGTAGAAATGAGCATGAAGAAGCAACTGTTTGTCCTATGTTTGGTCTCTCGGGATGGAAACCATTAAAGAATTTGTCAATGGAGAATAAATGAGTGCTTGCAAAGGTGTAATGGTACTTATCACCTACTCCACGATTTAAACGAATATATAAGAGTAGTCATATTGCAAAGAACTTGAAAATGTGTGCTTATGATAGGGTAACAGATGGAAAATTACATCACCAGCCAGTTCGCCATCTCGGAAGCTTATAGATAAGAAGTGACATGATTTAGCTATTATGCCAAGACACATTCGACTAGTTATTGCAGCAGACGTGGTAAATCCATTTAGTTCTCATTTTTCCAAGAATCTGATTTCTTGAAATTAGAGAATGGGAGAGAGAGGATGAACTTTTTTTATTCTCCTCTTTTCATATAAATCACTATTTATCTTTTAAAGAGAGGACTAAAATTTGATTTTTGAAGTTAAAAGATTCAAACTTAACCAGATAACATTTATGTGATAAATGACAATCTCTCTAAAGGAGATGGGTGGCCACATCATACAACACAATACTCATGTGTGGCTTGATCTCCTTCTCCTAGAGGATGAGATAAATTTTTTAATTCAACATTTGAATTTGTCAAAATTTTCTTGAAAAAATTGTCCAGAATTTGAATTATCATATAATTTACAATCAATTAATTTTAATGTAGTACAGGGGACCGCTAGTCCTACAATTTCAAGCTCCTGCAAAATTGATAATTAATTAAATTATTCAATTAATATATAAATTTATTGATTCTAAAGTAAATCCATTATAAATTGAAGTTGTACTCTTGAGATTATTAATATTAATTTACTCAAGGACCCGAATAGTAGATCAAAATAATCACTATGTATAGATCAATCCTCCACAAATAGTTCATAATTGGGGGCAAATAAATATTTCATTAACCACTAAAGAATGATACACTCACTCTCGTGTTTTCACTCTAAATGACTTTTACTCTCTTATGGCCTCACACACTCTTGCCTTTTTCCACTCTTTTTTATCTCTTTAGCCCTTAATAAAACTCAAGAAACAAAATGCAGCAGCAATTCAAAATGAGAAACAACAAAAACTCACAAAGTGTCAAGAATTTGAGTGCAAAAGAAAATGAACGGAATACACGGTTTCAATGGTTCCAATAATATAAAAAATTCACACAAGTTCGAAACAGATTTTGATGATTTTTTCTGTATTTTTTTGTTAAAAAATTTTAGAATATGAGAAACAAGATTGAAACAAAAAGAATTCTTACTTATTTTTTTTGTAGACTCCTCGTCGTCTTCTTTTTTTTTTTCTTTTTTTCTTTTTTTTCTCTTTTTTTATACAGAAAGAAATAAGAAAAATAAAGACAAAGGATAGTCAAACTTTCCTTAGAACCAAAGCTTTGATACCAAATAATATGAACCCCACCAGGGATTTGCGATGAAACCCGATAATAATTATGGTTCAAGAACCCCAAGAACGTTAATGACAAGATTGTTGAGCCATTATCTAGAAAGATAAGAACTAAGACTACGGAGGATAGAAACACTACACCAAGAAACCTAAGGAACACTCAAGAATCAAGGTGATAAATTTAGTTGTTTGAACGCCACAAGACTAACTTGATAAGTTCAAAGAGTTCTTTCAAGAACAAAGAGGACACACCTCACAATAACATAAAATTGTTTTCAATATTCATAACACCATAACATGCTTACAAATTTTGTGGGTAACATGTTTTATACTTGGAACAACCCTCCAAGAATAGGAAAAACATTAATTTTAGCCTTGAAACAACACCAACATCAAAGTAAACTAGTTCCCATGTTTTTAGATCTTTTTTGACTAATAACAATAGGTAAATATCACTAATTGACTATATTCAATGTATTTAAGCATAACCAATCCAAACTAATTCATCCCCCTATTTAATAACCTTCAAAATAGTCCAATTCATGTCATTTCATGGCCTTATCTCGATTGATATGTTTTTGTAGGTTCATTATCCTTTTCAATTGCTTTAGTATGCTAATTAGACTCTTCAATTGTGTTCATGACATGGACAAAGCCTTGACTTTCATTTGGACCCACATTGGGCTTACATTTTTCAAATCATTCCAATTCTCTTGGATCAGCCCACTAAGTGATTTCTTGAAAGTTTTGGCTCTAAGAATTGTAATAGGACCAGTAGGGAATGATAAAGGGTCTTGTGCAAGTTCACCTCCATTCCCGCGGGTATGCTCAGCCCCACGTCCATGTTCACCTCCTAGATTTGCATCACGTCCTATTAGGTCTTTTTGACTCCATATGACACTAGAAGCACCTAAAATGACCAAAACACTCCAAAGTATTATCCCAAATGTGTTTTGAGTGTTAAAAGTCAGTTCGAGTACATGACATGCCCAAAAGATCCAAGTTTAGCCAAGTTTGTATTGCTTTGGATCTAAATAAATCCTTTTAGGTCTTTTTGACTCCGTATGGCATTAGAAGCGCCTAAAAAGACTACAAAACTCCAAATTCTTATCCCATACATATTTTGGGTGACAAAAGTAAGTTCAAGTATATGTCATGCCCAAATGATCTAAGTTTAGCTAAGTTCATCTAGTTTGGGCCTAAACACATTCCAATGCCTCTTTTTGACTCCGAATAGCACTAGAAGAACCTAAAATGACCAAAACAATCCAAATCCTTATCCCTATCATATTTTGGGTGTCAACAGTCAGTTCGAGTACATGACATGCCCAAAAGGTCCAAGTTCATATTGTTTGGGCCTAAGCACATCCTATTGGGTCTTTTTGACTCCATATGACACTATAAGCACCTAAAACGACAATAACACTCCAAATTCTTATTGCAAACGTGTTTTTGGTATCAAAAGTCAGTTCAAGTACATTCCATTGGGTCTTTTTGACTCCGTATCACACTAGAATACCTAAAATGATCCCAACACTCCAAATTTTTATCCCAAACAAGTTTTAAGCGTCAAAAGTTAGTTCGAGTACATGTTATGCCCACAAGATCCATGTTTAGCCAAGTTTGTCTAGTTTAAACCTAAACCTATCCCATTGGGTCCTTTTGACTCTATATGGCACTAGAAGCACCTAAAACGACCCCAACACTCCAAATTCTTTATCCCAAACGTGTTTGTGTGAAAAATCATTTCGTGTTCATGCCATGCCCAAAAGATCCAAGTTTAGCTAACTTCATTTAGTTTGGGCCTACACACGTCCTATTGGGTCTTTTTGACTCCATATGGCACTCGAAGCACCTAAAATGACCAAAACACTCCAAAATAATATCCCAAACGTGTTTTGGATGTTAAAAGTCAGTTCGAGTACATGACATGCCCAAAAGATCAAAGTTTAGCCAAGTTCAACTTATTTGGGCCTAAACACATCTCATTGGGTCTTTTTCACTCCTTATGGCACCATAACTACGTAAAACGGCAACAAAACTCCAAATTCTTATCCTAAATGTGTTTTGGATGACAAAAGTTAATCCGATTACATGTCACGCTCAAAAGATCTAAGTTTAGCCAAATTCATATAGTTTGGGCCTTTTGACTCCGTATGTCAAACCTCGGTTAGAGTACATTTCAGGCCCAAATGATCCAAGTTTAGCCAAATTCATCTAGTTTAGGCCAAAACATGTTCCAATGGGTCTTTTTGATTCCGTATGGCACGAGAAGCAACTAGAACCACGATAACACTCAAAATTCTTACCCCAAACGTATTTTTAGTGTCAAAAGTTAGTTTGAGTGTATGTCATGCCCAAAAGATTCAAGTTTAGCCAAGTTTATTAAGTTTGGGATGAAACACATCCCATTGGGTCGTTTTGACTCTGTACGGCACTCGAAGCACCTAAAACGACTACGAAACTCCAAATTCTTATTCCAAACGTGGTTTGGGTGACAAAAGCTAGTTCAAGTACATGCCATGCCCAAAACGTCAAAGTTTAGGCAAGTTCATCTAGTTTGGGCCTAAACACGTCACATTGGGTCGTTTTGACTACGCATGGCACTAGAAGAACTCCTAATCCTCTTCCCAAAGGTGTTTTCGGTGTGAAGTCAGTTTGAGTACATGACATACCCTAAAGATCAAAGTTTAGCCAAGTTCATCTTGTTTGGTCCTAAACACTTCCCATTGGGTCTTTTTGATTCCGTATGGCACTAGAATCACCTAAATCGCCAACAACACTTAAAATTCTTACCCCAAACGTGTTTTTGGTGTCAAAAGTTAGTTCTAGTATATGTCATGCCCGAACGATCTAAGTTTAGCCAAGTTCATCTTGTTTGGTCCTAAACACTTCCCATTAGGTCTTTTTGACTCCGTATGGCACTAGAATCACCTAAATCGCCAACAACACTCAAAATTCTTACCCCAAACATTTTTTTGGTGTCAAAAGTTAGTTCTAGTATATGTCATGCCTGAACGATCTAAGTTTAGCCAAGTTCATCTTGTTGGGGCCTAAACACATTCCATTGGGTCTTGTTAACTCCTTATGGCACTAAAACACCTAAAATGACCAAAAAAACTCCAAATTTGTATCCTAAATGTGTTTTGGGTGACAAAAGTCAGTTCGAGTATATGTCATGTTCAAAAGATCCAAGTTTATCCAAATTCATTTAGTTTGGACCTAAACTTGTTCCATTGGGTCTTTTTGACTCTATATAGCAGTAAAAGCACCTAGAAAGCCACAACACTCCAAATTCTTACCCCAAACATATTTTAGGTGTCAAAAGTTAGTTCGAGAACATGCCATGCCCAAAAGATGAAAGTTTAGTCAAATTCATCTAGTTTGGGCTGAAACATATCTCATTGAGTCTTTTTGACTCTGAGTGGCACTAGAAGAACCTAAAACGATAAAAAAAAACTTCAAATTCTTATCCCAAACTTGTTTTCGGTGACAAAAGTCACTTCAAATACATGTCATGCCCAAAATATCGAAGTTTAGCAAAGTTCATATAATTTGGGCCTAAACACGCTGCATTGTGTCTTTGTGACTATGTATGGCACTAGAAAAACATAAGGCGATAAAAAAACTCATATTCCTTATCCCAAACTTGTTTTGGGTGCCAAAAGTTCATCTAGTTTGGGAATAAACATGTCTCATTGGGTCTTTTTGACTTCTTATGGCACTACAAGCACCTAAAACGACAAAAAAACTCTAAATTCTTATCCCAAACGTGGTTTGGATGAGAAAAGTCAGTTCGAGTAAATGTCGTGCCCAAAAGATTGAAGTTTAGTCAAGTTCATCTAGTTTAGGCCTAAACACGTCGCACTAGGTGTTTTTCACTACGCATTGCACTAGAAGAACATAAAATGATAAAACAAACTCCTAACCCTTATCCCAAATGTGTTTTGGGTGTCAAATGTTAGTTCGAGTACATGACATGCCCAAAAGATCACTAAACATGTCCTATTGGATCTTTTTGACTTCGTATGGCACTAGAAGCACCTAAAATGACTACAATACTAAACATCATTTTCCCAAACGTGTTTTGAGCGTCAAAATTTAGTTCGAGTACATGTCATGCCTAAAAGATGAAAGTTTAGACAAGTTCATATAGTTTGGCCCTAAACACATGTCTTTTTTAATCCGTATGGCACTAAAAGCACCAAAAACGACCTTAACACTAAAAATTCTTATCTCAAACGTGTTTTAGGTGTCAAAAGTTAGTTCTAGTACATACCTTGCCCAAAAAAATTAAGTTTAGCAAAGTTTATCTTCATTGGGCCTAAACACATCCCATTGGGTATTTTTGACTCCTTATAGGACTAGAAGCACTTTAAAAGACCACAAAACTCAAAAATCTTATCCTAAATGTGTTTTGGATGACAAAAGTCGGTTAGAGTACATTTCAGGCCTAAATGATCCAAGTTTAGCCAAATTCATCTAGTTTGGGCCAAAACATGTCCTAATGCATCTTTTTGATTCCGTATGGCACTAGAAGCATCTAGAACCATGACAACACTCCAAATTCTTATCCCAAACATGTTTTGGGTCTCAAAAGTTAGTTCGAGTGCATGTCATGCCCAAAAGATTCAAGTTTAGCCAAGTTCATTAAGTTTGGGATTAAGCACGTCCCATTGGGTCTTTTGGACTCTGTATGACACTCGAAGAACCTAAAATGACTACAAAACTCCAAATTCTTATTCCAAACGTGTTTTGGGTGACAAAAGCTAGTTCAAGTACATGCCATGCCCAAAACGTCAAAGTTTAGGCAAGTTCATCTAGTTTGGGCCTAAACACGTCACATTGGGTCGTTTTGACTACGCATGGCACTAGAAGAACTCCTAATCCTCTTCCCAAAGGTGTTTTGGATGTGAAAAGTCAGTTTGAGTACATGAAATACCCGAAAGATCAAAGTTTAGCCAAGTTCATCTTGTTTAGTCCTAAACACATCCCATTAGGTCTTTTTGATTCTGTATGGCACTAGAATCAACTAAAGCGGCAACAACACTCAATATTCTTACCCCAAACGTGTTTTTGGTGTCAAAAGTTAGTTCGAGTGTATGTCATGCCCAAAAAATTCAAGTTTAGCCAAGTTTATTAAGTTTGGGATTAAACACGTCCCATTGGGTCTTTTTGACTCTGTACCGCACTCGAAGCACCTAAAATGACTATAAAACTCCAAATTCTTATACCAAATGGGTTTTGGGTGACAAAAGTTAGTTCGAGTACATGCCATGCCCAAAAATAGGAGTTTATCCAAGTTCATCTAGTTTGGGCCTAAACACATCGTATTGGGTCTTTTTGACTACGTATGGCACTAGAAGAACTCCTAATCCTCTTCCCAAAGTGTTTTGGGTGTAAAAAGTCAGTTTGAGTATATGACATACCCGAAAGATCAAAGTTTAGCCAAGTTCATCTTGTTTGGTCCTAAACACATCCCCTTAGGCCTTTTTGATTCCGCATGGCACTAGAATCACCTAAAACGACAACAACACTCAAAATTCTTACCCAAAATGTATCTTTGGTGTCAAAAGTTAGTTATAGTATATGTCATGCCTAACAGATCAAAGTTTAGCCAAGTTCATCTTGTTGGGGCCTAAACACGTTCCATTGGGTCTTGTTACCTCCTTATGGTACTAAAACACCTAAAATGACAAAAAAAAACTCCAAATTCGTATCCTAAATGTGTTTTGGGTGACAAAAGTCAGTTCGAGTATATGCCATGTTCAAAAGATCCAAGTTTAGCCAAATTTATCTAGTTTGGGCCTAAACTTGTTCCATTGGGTCTTTTTTACTCCATATGGCACTAGAATCACCTAGAAAGCCACAACACTCAAAATTCTTACCCAAACATGTTTGGGTGTCAAAAGTTAGTTCGAGTACATGCCATGCCCAAAAGATCCAAGTTTAGCCAAGTTCATCTAGTTTGGGAATAAACACGTCTCATTGGGTCTTTTTGACTCCTTATGGCACTACAAACACCTAAAACGACCATAAAACTCTAAATTCTTATCCCAAACTTGTTTTCGGTGAGAAAAGTCAGTAAGAGTACATGTCATTCCCAAAAGATCAAAGTTTAGCCAAGTTCATCTAGTTTGGGCCTAAACACGTCGTATTGGGTGTTTTTGACTACCTATGGCACTAGAAGAACATAAAATGATAAGAAAAACTCCTAATCCTTATCCCAAATGTGTTTTGGGTGTCAAAAGTGATTTCCAATACATGACATGCCCAAAAGATCCAAGTTTAGCCAAGTTCATCTTGGATCCTTTTGACTCCATATTGCACTAGAAGCACTTAAAAAGACCACAACACTAAACATTCTTTTCCCAAACATGTTTTGAGCGTCAAAAGTCAGTTCGAGTACATTGGGTCTTTTTGACTACATATGGCACTAGAAGCACCTAAAATGACCATAGCACTAAACATTCTTTTCCCAAACGTGTTTTGAGCGTCAAAAGTAAGTTCAAGTACATTGGGCCTAAACTTATTCCATTGGGTCTTTTTGACTCCGTATGGCACTAGAATCACCTAAAAAGCCACATTACTCCAAATTCTTGCCCAAAACATATTTTGGGTGTGAAAAGTTAGTTCGAGCACATGCTATGCCCAAAAGATACAAGTTTAGTCAAATTCATCTAGTTTGGGCCGAATCATATCTCATTGGGTCATTTTGACTCCGAGTGGCACTGGAAGCACCTAAAACGATCATAAAACTCCAAATTCTTATCCTAAACTTGCTTTCGGTGACAAAAGTCAGTTCAAGTACATGTCATGTCCAAAAAATCAAAGTTTAGCCAAGTTCATCTAGTTTGGGCCTAAACACGTCGCGTTGTGTCTTTTGACTACGTATGGCACTAGAAAAATATAAGACGATAAAAAAATCCTATTCCTTATGCCAAACGTGTTTTGGGTCCTAAAAGTTAGTTCGAGTACATGATATGCCTAAAAGATCAAAATTTAGCCAAGTTCATCTAGTTTGGGCCTAAACACGTCGCATTGCATCTTTTTTACTACGTATGCTCTAGAAAAACATATGACGATAAAAAAAAACTCCTATTCCTTATCCCAAACTTGTTTTGGGTTTCAAAAGTTAGTCCGAGAACATCATATGCCCAAAAGATCGAAATTTAGCTAAGTTCATCTTGTTTGAGTCTAAACACGTACTTTGAGATCTTTTTGACTCCGTATGGCACTACAAGCACCTAAAATGACCACAATACTAAAGATTCTTTTTCCAAACATGTTTTGGGTGTCAAAAGTCAGTTCAAGTACATGTCATGCCCAAAAGATCCAAGTTCGTCTAGTTTGGGCCTAAACACGGGTCTTTTGGACTTCGTGTGGCCCTAAAAGCATCCAAAATGACCAAAACACTCCAAATTTTTTTATCTCAAACGTGTTTTTTGTGTCAAAAGTAAGTTTGAATACATGCCATGTCGAAAAGATCGAAGTGCAGCCAAGTTCATATTGTTTGGGCCTAAAACATCCCATTGTTTAGGGTGTCAAAAGTCATTTCAAGTATATGCCATGCCCAAAATATCCAAGTTTAGCACATTTTTGGCCTAAACACGTCCCATTGGGTCTTTTCAATTTGTATGGCATTAGAAGAACCTAAAACAATCACAACACTCTAATCTCTTATCCCAAACGTGTTCTGGCTGTCAAAAGTTAGGTCGAGGACATGGCGTGCCGAAAAGATCCACGTTTAGCGAAGTTTATTTAGTTTGGGCTTAAACACGCCCCATTCGGTCTTTTTGACTCTATATGACACTAAAAGTACCTAAAATGACGAAAACACTCCAAATTCTTATCCCGAACGTGTTTTGAGTGTCCAAACTCTGTTCGAGTACATGTCATGCCCAAAAGATCCAAATTTAGCTAAGTTCATCTAGTTTGGGCCTAAACACATCCTATAGGGTCTTTCTGACTCCATATGGCACTGGGAGCACCTAAAATGACCAAAACACTCCAAAATATTATCTCAAACGTGTTTTGTGTGTTAAAAGTGAATTCGAGCACATGTCATGCCCATAAGATCCAAGTTTAGTCAACTTTATATTATTTGGGCCAAAACACGTCCCATTAGGCTTTTTTGACTCTCTATGGCACTAGAAAGACCTAAAACAATCACAAAATTCTAAATTCTTATCCCAAACATATTTTGGGTGATAATAGTTAGTTAGACTACATGCCATGCCCAAAAGATCCAATATTAACCAAGTTCATTTATTTTGGGACTAAACACGTCTCATTGGGTCTTTTTGACTCCGTATGGCACTAGAAGCTCTGAAAATTATCGAAACACTAAAAATCCTTATCCCAAATGGGTTTTGAGTGTCAACAGTCACTTCGAGTATAAGCCATTAGCAAAAGACCCATGTTTAGCCAAGTTCATCATGTTTGGGCCTAAACACGTCCTATTAGGCCTTTTTGACTCCATATAACACTAGAAACACCTAGACCGATCGCAACACATCAAAATATTATCCCAAATGTATTTTGGGTGTCAAAAGTTAGTTCGAGTCGATACCCTGCCCAAAACATCCAAGTTCGACCAAGTTCGTCTAAGTTGGGCCTAAACATGCCCCCGTAAGTTCTTTTGAGTCCGTATGCCACTAGAAGCTTCTAAAATGACCATAATATTCCAAATTCTTGTCACAAACATGTTTTTGTTGTCAAAAGTTTATTCGAGTACATGCCATGCCCAAAAGATATAAGTTTAGCCAAGTTCATCTAGTTTGGGCCAAAACACATCCCATTGAGTCTTTTTAACCCTGTATGACACTAAAAGCACCGAAAACAACAAAACACTCCAAATTCTTATCTCAAACTTATTTTGGGTGTCAATACTCAGTTCGAGTACATGCGATTCCCAAAAGATCTAAGTTTTAGCCAAGTTCATCTAGTTTCGGCTTAAACATGCCTCATTGGGACTTTTTGACTCGTATGGCACTAAAAGAACCTAAAATGAACACAACACTCCAAGTTCTTATCTTAAACGTGTTTTGGGTGTCAAAATTTAGTTCGAGTATATGCCATGCCAAAAGATCCAAGTTTAGCTAAGTTCATCTAGTTTGAGCCTAAACACATCCTATAAGGGCTATTTCACTCCATATGGCACTAGATGCACCTAAAATGCTAAAACACTCCAAAATATTATCCCAAACATGTTTTGGTTGTTAAAAGTCAAGTCGAGTACATGGCATGCCCATAAGATCCATGTTTTGCCAAGTTCATCTTGTTTGGGCCTAAACACATCCAATTAGATCTTTTTGACTCTTTATGGCACTAGAAGTACCTATAACGGCCATAAAACTTTAAATTCCTTTCCCAAACGTGTTTTGGGTGACAAAAGTCAGTTAGACTACATGCCATGCCGAATGGATCCAAGATTAGTCAAGTTCATCTAGTTTAGGCATAAACACGTCCCATTGGGTCTTTTTGAGTCCGTATGACACTAAAAGCACATAAAATGACCAAAACACTACAAATTCTTATCTCAAACGTGTTTTAAGTGTCAAAAGTCAATTCGAGTACATGTCATGCCCAAAATATCAACATTTAGCCATGTTTATCTAGTTTGGGCCTAAACACTTTCCGTTGGGCCTTTTTGACTCTGTATAGCACTAACATTATATTACATTAATGAAGTAGCATGTTCAATTTGTACTAACATTTATATCCAAATACCAACTCTTTAATTGAAAGTCTATAGCCAAAGTTTACCACACCAAAATACAAAGTTAACCAAATACAAAGTGAAGCAAATATTCTTAGCATAATTCAAAAATGTTATTTATTCTATTTATATTGAATCGTGAACATGAACATTCATTGAATTATTCGGAAAGTGCATAACATTATATTTTATGCATCTGCATTATCACAGTTGTTTGGTGCTATAATTTGCACACTTTAAACATTTTGCACATTATTAAATTTAAACACACAATTCATTAAATTTAATTCCTATCATAAGGATTCATGGAAAAAAGTAAGGATGCAAATTCATGTTTTCTTTTGTATACGAAATATCTAGAAACTAAAAGTTAAGAAAACTAGCAAAATCATAACTTTCTTCATTTGTAAAATATATTATAGTGCATAGAATGCCATAACTTTCTTAGTCTGGAAGGAACTTGGGCCTTTTTTTTAAACTTAGAACACGTTACGAAAATGGTTACACTCTATTAGTCTCAAACATTTGAAAGTTTTATTTAGATTGTCATAAGGAAAGAAGCAACATTCATTCAGAATGAGTAGCAAGAGGTGAAATTCAAATAGAGGAATAATGGAAAGAAACAAAATCGTCGGACTCAAACAAAGATTCAATTCATTGGAGATTAAAGAAAATTTTATAAAGGCATTGTTAAAGAGTCCCAAAATTCAGTATACACAAAAGCTTACAAACTTAAATCCTTGCAATAAATGATCATTATTGAGACAATATAAACACAAGACTTCATACTGACCATGCCTAGACTCAATAAAATCAAATGAAAACTTGTAGACCCACTAATGACATGCTAAACAATATACATATAAAATGTGTGGGAATAATTTGATACTTTAAACAAAGTAAAAGAAAATGAAAACTAAGCTTAGCAAAAGAAAAATTTAATGTGATTTAGAAGTTTGATGAGAAATATTATTAAGGAAGCATTCTCCACCTCTAGACATATGACAATAGTTAGTAATCAGTAACAACTTTCTCAATCTTAAAAAAATAACAACCTTAAGATAATCACAAGCTCGATTATCTTGATCTTTCCTTACCATGTCATTAAGTCAAACAAGTTATTTACTTGAACTCTTTCCATTCAACAACCTAGAATAAGTTCTCTAAATTCAGTTTAATGAAAGTAATTAACCAAGAAATATATAGATTGATCAAGTAACAAACACACAAGTTCAGTTTATATAATTTGAGCTAAATTTCTTACGTAATCAAACAAAAATATCTTCATAATCATTGAAAATAATTTGCTACTTTTATTTAGAAAGCCTTGACAATTACATATCAAAATTCTAAACTACCAATAAAATTACTAACATGCTCACCTAGTTGTGCACCCAAGTAAATAAGAAAGTAATTATTGATATACAAATCAAAGAAATATAAACAAAATTGAAAGAGTGATGAAAGAAAATTTCTAAAATTTATTAACTTAAAGTCATGTCTAGGCTTTGAAATTATCCTTAACCAGATAAGATGATTCGTTACACAGTGAGATACTGAAGAACATACTTATAAAGTAAAACAACTAAAATTCCTTCCTTTTTAATGAGTAGGGCATACCTGCCCCCCTTATAGAGGGTCTGTGGTCTTCAATTTTTACGAAAATCAATAGCTAAACTCCCTAGAATTTCTCACTCAAATTCTACCTAATTATCTCTTCAAGAACTCTAGCACAATAGAACTCCTCGTCATTGGTCATGAAAAGAGTTCAAAATTCAGACTTTTAGATAAGGGATGGTAGAGTTTCAGCTCAAGAGGTAAGGTATGTTCCTGGCTTTAATTTATCTTATACTTATCCTTCTCGTTCATTGATTTAAAAACGTAATCAGATTTGATCTCGCCTTTTAACCACGTTTGAACTATTAGAAAAATATATAAAATATTCAAATGAAGTTGAATCTATTATCTTTCCAACCAAATAAGATTTTCCTCATATAAAATCTGAAACACCATTGAACTTCCATTTTTCTTCGATTGGGTAAGGGGATATCATCTTTGGTTTATCCCTATGTTTTTACTTTAAAGATTAAGATAAAGCACAACGACCAAAGAATTCAAAACAATTTGAATCTTCTATATATATATTACTTATCAGAATACATAAACAATTCTGAGAAATATATGTCAACCACTTCAATATCTAATCACTTAGGTACATTTAAGTCGTAAAGCACTTCAAAGTGTTTCCCTGCAAATGATCAATTAATTCATTCTAAACATTAAATAATGCAAGCATGATAATGCAATAATTAACACTTAAGCTCGTAACTAAAATCAATGTTAGTTGCAGTGTTAGTATTTCACGCTAGAAATTAGCTTGGTTTCAAATCAGAATATGGGTACCTTTGTTACAAATTAAAGTCACATGTTTTGTATAAGAGATAAGTTTGAGCAGAAATTACAATTGAGCATAAGGTGTCCATAAACATATTGTCAGATGTACAAGGCATAAGATCAAGCATAAACTTACACCAGCATATAAAAAGCATACTATAAATAGTCCGAATCTTTGTGGTATGGGCATTTCCTGGAGCCAATAAGATAAGGATGTGTGTCCCAACATCATTACATCCCATCGCATAGGAAATCACATTACAAGAAAAATCACTTTTAGCGACCAAATTTTTAGCTACGAAATTAATTTTGTGGCTAAAAGCCTCCTCTGGCGACCAAAACTTTTGTTGGTCGCAAAAGACTCAGATATTTTACTCAGGAATAAAAGAGAGGGCGCGTGAAATTTTTCTTAGGCTTTTACCGACGAAAATTAAAATTTCGTTGGTAAAAATCATACTTTTTGCAAGGAAATTATTTGTTTGTCGTTAAAAGTGGGACTTTCCTTGACCATATTTTATGTTGGTCGATAAAAGTAAGACTTTTGCCGACGAACTACTATTTTCATCGCAATAGATGGAAACCTAAAACTACTATCCTCAATGCGCAGAACTGATTCCCCCCTCCCCACACCAGCGACAGAGCTAAGCCTCCTTTCTTTTCTCCTTACTTTTGCCGACGAACTACTATTTTCGTTGCAATAGATGGAAACCTAAAACTACTATCCTCAATGAGCAGAACTGATTCCCCCCTCCCCACACCAGCGACAGAGCTAAGCCTCCTTTCGTTTCTCCCTCAACCTCATCTAAATTGCAGATTACAGTCTTCCTCGTCTCCCTCGTCATTCGTCTCCCTCAACCTCATCTAAATTTCAAGTTATAGAACCCTTGTTAGTCATCTCCCTCAACCTCGTCAGTCGTATCCCTCATGTCCTCTTACATTTCTTCGTTCTTCTTTCTCGTCCTTCCCTTCTTACTTCTCCTTTTCAGAAACCTCTTCAGGTACACTCTTCACTCTCTCTCTCTCTATCAATCTCTCTCAGCAGCCGTTAGACCTCATTTTTTTTCTTGCAAGTTTTCTGGTTGCAGATAAAGAAAAATATGGGCATCAATCACCTTCTTTGTTCGACTATCAAATCCTAGGTATTAAATTTTCAATGCCTCTTTTGGAATTTCTTCATAATTACATCTTCCTCTTCTGATCTTATTAGGAACAGCCCTTTACTTCTATATCTTTTCTTTTATTGTTGAATTGCAATTTAGTTTTAAATGAACTCTATTTTTTTCTCATTTTTTTCTTTTTTGGTTAAAGGATTTGGATATTACCTTTGTGAATGCCACCAATCACATCGAATGCCCTCCTCAAGAATGACATGTTCGAAGTGAGTTTTTTTTTAATGACATTTGTTTTATAGTAACCGGGATTTGTTCTATGTCAGTTTGGCATTGGATCCGTGGAGGAAAAACATAGCTATCCAATCTATGTTCTTGTTTCCTTTGGTTTTTAAATCACATACATGCATCTCTATTTAGATTTACATTTTGTATTGGTAATGCCACATTCATACGAATACTTTTAGTTTCAATCAGAAGTTTGCATTTTGCTGTTGAGATTGAATTAAAATACATATACATACATACTTATGGTAGACCTCTTCTAATTGATAATGTCTAATCTAGTCTCCTTCCCACTGCGTTCATGGGGAGTGGAAAAATTAATATGGTAGGAGCTCTTCTAACTGATCATGTTTCAAACGCGCAAGTATAAAAGCTTAAGTTTTAGAGGTTTTTAACAAGTAGAGGTTTCCTGAATAATAAAGCCTTTCACGACCAATTTTTTTTGTCGCTACAGGCTAACGCGAGGAGATCCAAAAATTCATCGTGAAAGACTTTCGCTGACGAAGAAAAAGCTACAAAGTTCGCAACAAACTTATGTTCGTCGCGAAAGCATTTCGCGACGAATTTTTGGAGCTTTAGCGACCAAAATGTTGGTCGCTAAAGTCCTTGTTTCACAGCCCTGACGAATAGATCATGTGCTTTACTCGATCTGACCTCACCAACCAATGACAAAGGTAGGTTAGACAGAGAAGAGCTCAAGGGGAGCAAGGAATATTTTCCCAATATCTAGAAGTCTGGATAACCATCCGACGTTAGCACCATCATTACACGCACAAAGTAGGTCTTGAGATGGCTCCTTCCTATTCACCCCCTGACTCAACCTTCCAATCGTCGTCTTCCATGTCAAACGGATCTCCCTCAAGTCACCTCGACCCCCCCCCTTTATGTCAGCTTGGGGGACATCCACATTAAATTCTACCTACGCTCGCTAATGAGGGTCAGATGCCACATCGCTTAGACTTCTACATGCTTCCCCCATTGGGTTTCAGGTATAAGTCCCCCCATTCTTCCCTTAGGAAAAATCTACCAAAATTCTACTAGATCATTGACTTAGGTATCAGAGGCCTTAAGCCAAGAGACCATCCCCGGTTACCCTCGTTCTTCGGGTTCTTTGTTTGTATTTTGTGGATTTTCAGTCGTAAGATGAGAGCACATGTACTATTGAGACTACACTCTGACATATAGAGAACCAACGTGATGATATTGTTGATTTTCATGGATACTAAATCCTTGAGATAAACTTGAATTAGAATTTTCAAGTGAATAACAAACTGTAGATTCAGAGCACATCTAGTTTAAAAGCTATGTCAAAATAGTGCTAAGTCGATATCGTAAATAAAACAGATAGCGTAGCATAAGAGAAGATAAAGTTTCAATAATGAATAGTACATTAACAGATTCAACTGAGACATTAATTAAATCAACTCAATGGTCTCGGATCTTACAATTTTCTCCCTCCTAAAAATAATTTCTTCTTCGGAATTAAACATACTGAAACACCATGTACTTGGTGAAAAAATATTCATTAATATGTCCTGGAAAATGAGTGCTTACTTTTTTAAGTTCTCTCCAGTAAATGTAGAGTCAGTTGGGTTTATTTTTTTATTCTTTAAGAACGATACAAGTGCATGCATTCCAAGGAAAGACACCATGCCATAAAATTCATTTATCTAACTAATCTTATAGTTACTTCTTCAGCACTTTTAATTCCACTAATGGCATACGATAATGAGCTTTAGATGTTAAAGTTATGTCAAGTAAAACTCCAATACAAGTTTCGATCTCACAGTCTTGACTTCCTTTATTCACGTATTTCTAGGGTTCGCAATTCTAGCAAAAAATCTTCATTTTCTTCATTCGACTATTAGGTTGGAATGCTAAATAGTTTGAGGTAGACGATGAGAAGTCAAAACTCTAATTTTAGTTTACTTTTTTTAGAGGTTGAAAGTACCTCACTTTCATATCTTAGAATGTTATTAATCAATATAGATTATGACATTAAGGTCATGCATGAACAAAAGACCAAGATGACTTTTAAATGCTCTATTATGATTTACAACTCAAAAGAGTTAATAGCCTTATCAAAACATATAGTAACTCTCCAAGGAGTACAAACACAGTGATCATAGTCTACAACTATCAATTTAATATATTAATACACATCAATTCGTACTATTATCAATTCTATGAAAAAGAAAATTCCTAAAATAATATAGGTATCATTTTCAAGAGCTTGTTCATGATGGTCTTGTACATATTTGTGTAAACATAAGCAAGCACATTATTAAACAAAACGTAACTATACTAATTAAAAAAGTCAACATAGACACTATAACAATCTAAATTCTGGCACGAACTTTTCAAAAAACATCTTTGAAAAGTCTTCAAAATCTCAAAAACTTGTGCTCTATATCAAACTATAACACCTCGGAAATCAAATAAGGTTGATGAGATAACTTATAAAAATAACACAAAACTAGGTCAAAGATCTTCCCCAAATAACTAAATATCAACTCAAAATTTTAAATTTACTCATCTCCATCATTCTCATCATCTGAAAATTTTAATAAAACCGGAATGAGCTAATACCTAATAAGTAAAATTTTGTACATACTTAGTGAACATATGCGCATCTAAACCCAGAAAAATCATAATAAAAGCTTTTTTGTTTTACATACACTTTATAAATCATTTTATCACATTATTTCCTTTGCTTTAGCTTTACATTTTTTATTACATTCTTTTCATGCATTATTTTTGTCACTTTCTTTTCTTTCCTTCAGATATCTTTACATTTTTCATTACATTCTTTCCTTACATTTTGCCAGCTCACTTATATAATGTTTAGCTAATAAGAGGCAGTGGACCATTATTACAGAACATCAATTACCGGATACTTGGTAGTATCGTTGGACAAGTCACGACAAGAAACATGATATTCTACAAGAATAAAATACAAGAGTTTCAGTTTCCTCTTGTTGAAAACTTGAAATAACAAGAGATTTATCAATAAAGTAAAATTTGTTCTAGTTAAAAGTAAAAAGAAAAAAGGAGGCAAAAAGAGGGGGACTGAAAATTTAAAGTATCAGACTTGGAAAAAATAGGGGGAATGAAACTAAAATCGAAGCCCTCTCTCAGTTCGCTCTACAGTCTTCACTCTTCTTTGGTATCTGGCACGTTCATTCTCCATTTTCAGAAGATCAACCCGATTTCTTTCACTCCTTGAATCCTTCTTGTTTTGCCTTTACCATTTTTCTTCACAGGATCTATCCACTTCAACCTGAGAAGAATACAACATACAACCTAGGGCTTGGTCGATGTCCGCTATTACCCTCTTCAGAAGCTCTGTGAATTTTAGAAACTCACGATCTCAGAAGCTTCGTGAATCTCAGAAGCTCGTGATTACCCTCTTCAGAAGCTCACGGTCTCAAAAACTCCGTGATTTTCAGAAGCTCACGGTCTCAAAAGCTTCATGAGAAGCTCTCAATCACCCTCTTCAGAAACTCGCAATCTCAGAAGTTCCCGTGATTTTTTAAAGCTCGCGATCTCAGAAGTTTCACGAATCTCAGAAGCTTGCGATTACCCTCTTCAAAAGCTCATAATCTTAGAAGATCCTGTGATTTTTCTTTGCTTTACAACCAAAGCCTCATCTGTTTAAAGAGATTAGAGAGAATTTGTTGAAGCATCTTATAGCTTTTCTTGGTAATGATGGGGTAATAGCTCAGCTATTGTTGTTGCATCTTTTGACAAGGGTAAGAGTTTATTATGCTATTGCTATTCAGAATTTTTGTTTGTGATTTAATCAGATTGTCTGCCTGTCTCTGCTTCATTATTTACACCTTTTATAAAATAGGATGTTTTTTTGTCCTCCCTCATTTTACACCTATGGGTTTGAAAAAAACTTGTCCAAAGCAGGTTATCCCAGCGATACACTACACGCAATGCACATTTGTGTGGTGATTTTTGAATTCAGAGTACTCCTTAAGTTGACTTCAACTTTCTCTACTGTTTTAGTTATTTTGCAATAGTTTCTTTTCCCCTTTCTATACTTTTTTCATCCGTAGTGATATGTAACATTGTTTTGTCATGTATTTCTAAAACGCTCTTCTTTGAAATAGAACTAGCCTTCAGGTTTGTTTTATGAGGGAGTCAAGTGAAAAATTTGCCAAAATGTTAGCATCTAACAACTCTCAAGCAAATGAAACTACATGAAGTAAATGCAATCATGTTCCTGTCCATCCTTATTAGCAATTATATCTGCTAGTTGTGTTACTAATACTTGGAAGATTAGTTTTTGATGAGGCAGGAAAGTAAGTAAATCAGAAGACTAGGCTTGGCTTCTGATTCTGACAAAATTTATTTGAAATTAGTGATTGTCGTTCTATAAAGAACAATTTAGCGGTTGTTTATTTGAGCTACTTAGCAATCATTATTTACCAATACAAATAGGATGTTGTAAAAGAAGAGGAATGATGGTGAGCTACCCTCGACTCTTTAAACTTGCAAATCTACCTTGAATTCAAACTTAACTCTAGATAACCTTAGACATAGCGGAATTCCTTCAATAGATGCTACATGTGTCATATGCAAGTCAACACCTGTGTTTGTGATATTTTATCTTCTTTATGAGGCTTCATTTTCGACATTGCCGGACTATATTGGACTAGGCTAGCTTTAGTATCAGACTTCCCTTTTTTAGCTGTGGAGGACTTTTTGACTAAGAGGGAAATATATTGCTTTGTGTTTTTTTTGTGTATATGGTAGGAATTGAATTATAGGGCTTTTAAGAACATTGAACATAGTGGTTCCTTCAATTTTCTATGTTTTTTAGATAGTTCAAACATTTGACATGGGTATTTTAGCACTAAATATGTACAATTACTTGATGATTTGGGTAGTTGAAATTCAATGACTAATAACAAAAATTACGTACACAAAAATCTAGGGAGGAGGCAGCTATCAATGAGCTATTGAAAGTAATAAAGAACACAAGACCAAATGGTCCTGTAGAAGGAGCTCATCTTCACATTGTCCGATTCAAGTTCTTCTTTGGATCTTATCAAGGTACTTCCCAGTTACTTGTGTCTTTCATATGCATGCAGGTTCAAGGTTGTGCAAGTTTTACACATTTTTTTCACTTGATGTTGTTACTTGCTTTTGTAGAAAGCAAAACGTGGTGGTGATAGCATATCTATGGAGACATGTCCGCATAATCTAGCTTTTTCAGCATAAGAGATCAAAGATGGAGACAGCCGATTTAAATGTGCACCGCCCATTCGTTATGCAACCAATAGGGAAAGGCTTTGGGATGCATTAATGGCAGTTCTCATCTAGAAAATGCAATGAATTGACTAAATTTTTTCCATTTGCAATGCCTATGATGCTGCTAGTTAATATTCTACTTGTGTTATTAGTAAAATTAGACCTTTGATTGAGCAGGATATTATTAAATTAAATGTTATTAAAATGGTGCACAAATCTTTGAACTTATAGGTTTTTTCTGGGAAGTATGATCCTTTCATAAATTTTGTCAGATAACTGGATAAGTAGCCTGATGCTTTTTGGGAGATTCTACAGTTTGTTCTTCTAGCAACATGGTCATATGGAAAGAAACATGGAGTAACTATTGAACAATTATCTTTATGGTGGAGTGAGAGGCCCACTAAGCTTGTTAGCCAAGGGTTAAAGGTGATAACAAATTTTCTTATTATCTTCTCATCAAACTTGTTCATATGTTGTCACCCTAAATACCTTAAGAGGACATTTGACACTCAATATTACAAGGCATGACAAAGTAATTAGCACTGTCCTACATTTTCCATGTGGTGAATTCAAACGAACTACGATATTGCAGTTTAGTATGTTTTGAATTCCCACAGTTCTTTCATCATGAAACTTTATGTTTAAAGTAGTTTCTTTATGTCTATTATTATAGAACTGCTTCTTTCTTTTGGATGAGTTCAATTTTCACTTGGATTCCCATGGTTCTTTATATTTTTAAGAAATTTTCTGCTAGTAAAGTGTAGAAATAAATAGCTATTTGTTTATCGATAAATCTAACTGCTCTGTGATTTTGTTAGGGCTTTGCAGTTTTTTATTGTTGTTAAGACTGCCTTGAAGCTTTGTCGATTTTGAGGTGTTGTTAGGCAAGCTCTTTTCAATGTTGTGATGAGATAAAAATAGCTTGTTTAAGTGTTGTATATCATGTCCTCTGCGCCAACTTCCATAATAATGGAATATCTATACCCAATGCTAATCACTTGACACCTAACTTAATAAATCTGAGTGTCGCCCACTTGATCATGAAATGATTAGCTCTTTGAACATAGTGATTTATTAACGTGAAACGAGTCTTGGGATCACTATTCTACTATTTGATAATTGTGATCTTTGGTCCCCTAACCATGGGCTTGCCCTTCCTATTTGCTGGAGATGCAATCAATAGTGGAAGAATTTGGTATTTTATATTCTTTAAAACTCACAGATTTGTTGCTGGCATGATTAGTAAATAACCCATGGCAATTCTATTTTTAACTTCTTTACATATGTTATTTGACTACTTGGCCTTCAATTATAAGTGCAGTTTGCTTAGATGATAAGAAATCTCAAAGCACTTAGGAATTAGTATTTTATATTTTCTTAATTTTACATTCATATGACATTGGATTCAATTCATTATATTCATTTTGTAATTTGTAGTTTGTGAAAATAAAACTTCATTGGTGAATTCATAGTATTTTTAAATTTAACTAATCTGTTCATTTTGTATTAGAGTTTCTCTACGTACTTGAGGCTCAATATGTTCAAATTGTAGTTGTAGTATATATTAGTTGTGAGAAATTTAAACAAGTACAGTGACTATTCTCCTTAAAATGCAGGACTTACAATCACTCGAGACTTTTCAACATGACATCAAAGAAGAGGTGAGATATGAAACTGTTAGTGAAAATTTAAAGTTATTTGTAGCGTTTTTGAAACTTTTATATGCTTTTTATTTTTTGAAACAAATGATGATACTATTGTATTAGTAGACTAACTAAGTACTAATACTTTTTATGATACTTTTGGATGATATTTTATGAAAATGAAATGATTTATGAATGTCTTTTAGTCTAGTAATATATTAATTTTGAATGCTTAAATAGGTATGCAAATAGGTGCGTATAAATTGATTGTAAAAAAATAACATTTATAAAATGTCAGGAAAAGTTATTTATAAGAGGTATAATTTATAACAAATAACTATTTCAATGAGGTTCAAAAAAGCTTATGGTATCTGATTTAATAGGATACAAAAATATCTGTGAATATTAATTCACAATAATTAAAAACACATGTTGAATAAAAGTAAAAGGAGTCGTAAAACCTCATTAAATAACGTTCTATAGGAGTCGAAATATCTTGTAAAAAGCGAGATACCACAGGGGTCTTCATAGGAGGCGTTGCGGCTCGCAAAAAATGCAGACTTTTAATATGAGGGTCTGTCACAGGCACTACATGATCTTTGTGGATTACTTTTCACGGGGATATCCACCTCTTGTAGAATAACATATTTCTTGTAGTGAGTCAAACAGTCATTCATTAACATTAGCATTAACCATTAATCATAAATTATTTTTAGGTCCACCGATCCCACCGTATTCCATTGCTCACTCTCCCATTTCATGACATAGACACACACCTAGTCTTTAATTTTTTTTATTGCTTTATTATTTCTATTTTACGAACCATAACATGAAAGCATATATCTATAGTTTCATCCATTACCATAAAATCTGCATATCGATCATTTACAAACACATCTACATACAATTTAAGCATTCAATCTATCATATAGTTAAAATTTACTGATAAGGAAATCAAAGAGAATAACATTCTATTCATCTAAGATTTGCAAAGTATGAAAAATATTTAAGTATGCATAAAATCTAGCTCTTATATTCCTTAGTAAAATTAATGAATAGGGAATGTTTCGAATCGTCAATGCTCAAGATGCTAAAATTATTAAGGTTTACAAATAGAAGTATTTTAAATTTCACATAGTTATTGAAGACAAAGTACAAAATCAATTGTTTAAAATATGTAAGGCAGAGAGTGAAAACTGAGGAATAAAAACCCAAAATAGCACACGAATCCATTCAAAGGAAATCTGAAATTTAATTAAGTTCTTATTCTTTAATAACAAACTCTCTTCCTTCATAGAACCAACATTAGGACTATTCAAATATAATAAACTTCATGTTAAGGTCTTTTTGTTTTAACTCTAACATTATATTACATTATTGACAGTAGCAATATTAATTCAGTCTATCATTTATATGCATAATAAGGCCAACATGATTCCCCGAATCTATATATCATCTATATAGCTTTGTGACTATTTCGTAAAATAAAATTTTCTCATTAGTCAAATGATATTCATTAAAAACGACACTTCAACATCATTTTTAGAAAGTTATCAAAAACTTCAATATAAATTTTTAGATTGAACGAATCTAAAAAAATCCCTTGAATTCCTAAAATCTCTTGCTGACAGTTTTAAAACAGTTACAGCAAACCTTATTGTTTGACGATATCAAATCATATCTAAACTTTTCTGATTTTTTAACACTATATAGATTCATGACTTAAAAACATACTGTAAAACGTTCAGATAAAAAAGAGGCCATTTAAATTGAGAAATTCTACTTGTTTCACAAGCTATCAGAAAATATAGTTTTTGAAAAATTATGTTTAAAATCTAGTATTATAGAATCCGTAAACAAGACTTTTGATAAAAATCTAGCACCAATCTAACCAAAAATATATTACGTTTTAAAATCACCATGAGTTATTTATAACTTCTCTCTATGATAGATTATTATCATATCGAAATATCAAGCCTTTAATTGAAAGCCTATAGCCAAAATTAACGAAACCAAAATATAAAGTGAAAAGCAAATATTCTTATCCCAATATTTTTGTAGTGTAATTCAAAAATACTACTATGTATATTTATATTAATCACGAATATGAACATTCATTCATTTATAGGAAAAGTACAAACCATCATATTTTATGCATGTACATGGTCATAATTGATTGGTGCTATAATTTGTACACTTCAAATATTTTGGACATAGTTAGACTTAAACATCCAATTCATTAAATGTAACTCCTTCATACGGATTCATGGAATAAAAGAAAGTGGCAAATTGCATGTTTCTATGTAAACGATATATCTTGAAATTAAGGGTTAGGAAAACTAGCAAAATAACAACATTTTCTTTTGTAAAATTAGTTTTCCAGACATGCGTTTTGCGCTTGAATATAAAGTTTATAAATAGAATTACTAAATGTAAACTTATTTTTCTTAACATATGCGTTTTTATCATGAGGTTAATTTAGAAATTAAAAAAGGTTCAGATAAAGGTAGTATTTCATTTGCAAATATTGGTTATTGTAAAATACATTTGATTATCATATAAGAATTTAATTAATTTGATACCAAAAAAATTAGATGGTATCTAAATAATTCAAATAAAAAGATTGTAAAACTACGGAATCCCATTCTTTTCTTAATTCAAGTACATAAAATATTAATGGTAGATTTACTAACTACTATGACAATTCACTGATTTTTTTTTATTTAAGGTATCATTAATATAAAGAGATAAATATGTATAAAAATAATAAAAAGTTATAAAATCACAATAGCTATTTATTCAAGGTCTGAAGAAACTATTAAAGAGAATGAAAGCAATTAGAAGGTATAAATGTGTATAAAATCTATATAACATGTAAATAATGCATTTTCTTGATTTTCATTGTAAATTATTTTTCTCTTTTATCAAATTTGTTTAAGATTTTTTTCATTCACTATGTATCGATGATATATTTTATGTATTATATTATTACGTTAATCATAATTTATAGTGTAAATTGTAATGTTAAAAGAGTAATTTAAGTATATGTAAAAACATAGAGATAGAGAGTAGATGAATTGTAAACTTTGTATATTCTTATTAAACCTGAACATGATGAAGCTAGTCATACTTATAGGCAGCACGAGAGGGGTGATGCAAGAGGTTACAAATGATAGTTAAGCTATATGTTTTGCATGAGGGGACTAATAGAAAACTAACTCTTAAAACGAAAGCTTAACTAAGCTTAACAAGATTAGAAAGCTATCTTACAAGCTAAGCTACCACTAAACTTCTCCTTCACATCCCCCTTCAAGTTCAAGGGAGTATTCATGACCTTGAACTTGGAAACTAGATAATTATACTTGGCAATGGACAAAGGTTTGGTTAATAAATCTGCAGCTTGATCAAAGGTAGGAACATACTAAACATCATGTTGTTTATGCAACACTTTATCTCTAATAAAGTGAATTTCAAGCTCAATGTGCTTGGTACGAGCATGCATCATAGGATTCAAAGACAAAGCAATGGCTCCAGCATATCAACCCATAGAATTGGGGGTTAAGCTAAATGCAAGGACAATTCAGACAATAAGCTTTGAATCTAGGTGATTTTTGCAGCTGTATTTGCCATGGATCGATACTCACTCTCATTACTCGATCTAGAGATGCATTTTGTTTCTTAGAAGACCAAAATATCAAGTTGACACCTAGATAAATCATGTAAGCTCCTATTGATCTCCTAGCATCTAAAGTTCCTGCCCAATTTAAATCAGAATATGCCTGTAAAGTAAGAGCTTAGAAGCCTTGATGTGTAAACCAATAGTAATTATCCCTTTTAAGTATCTCAAGGCTCTGTTACAAGCAAGAAATGAATAGATTTTGGTTGATGCAGGAACTGACTAAGTTTATTAACAATAAACCCAATTTATGGTTGATTCATTAGTAGGTGCTGAAATGCCCCAACTATGCTCCTAAACAAAATTATATCAGTAACTAGTTCTCCATCAGACACAGACAACTTCAAAGTAGAACTAGCGAGAGAAGGAGCTGGTCTCGCTCCTTCCATGGGATCTTTCTTCAAAATATCAACAATATACTTTGACTGAGATAGATAAAAACCAGTATTATCTCTGTAAATCTCAATCCCAAGAAAATAATACACATGTCCTAGATCCTTTAAAGCAAACTGAGTATTGAGATCAGTAAAACTATGTCTAAAACACATGAATCATTTCATGTCAACAATATATCATCCACATTGACTAATAGAAACAAAATTGTGTTAGTCTTTTTGTAGGTAAACAAAGAAGTATCTGATATAGAAACTATAAAACCCCAATTGAGCAGTGTTATCCTTAGCTTGTCATACCAAGCTCTTGGGGCTCTCTTACGACCATAAAGAACCTTCCTCAACCTACAAACATGATGATGTCTTGAATCTTCTTGAAACCCATCTGGTTGTGTCATGAGAACAACTCCTTGAAGAGTTCAATTGAGGAAAGCATTGTTTACATCAAGCTTCTTTACACTCGAACCAAAAGAAACAACAATGTGTAGGATAAATCTCACTGTTGTAGGCTTTACCACAAGACTAAATGTTTATGTGAAATCAATTCCAGGTGTTTGACTAAACCTCTTGGCCATTAAACGAGCCTTATGCTTCAATAAAATGTCATCAGTTTTATGTATTACTTCAAACGCCTATTTACATCCCACTAGAGGCATATAAGGAGAAAATAGGACTAATTCCCAAGTATTATCCCTGATCAAAGTAGTGTACTCCTCTAGCATGGCCTGCTTTCAATGAGGATTGGCAAGAGTCACTTTAACAATTTTAGGTTCAGTTGGTGAAGAAGTAATGATTAAAGGATGTTAATTTACAGAAAAAAATTGTTTAGAGATTCAAGCTTTAAATCTTGTGATCATAGGATGTCTAGTGGAGACAACCTAACTAGAATTGGGATTCACATTTATAGATTCAGGCCTGTGTAGGACTATATAAATGGAAAGAAAAGGTGCTAGGTGAAGAAAGAACTTGACATGTTGCATAATCATCAGTGTGTTCATTTCTATTTGTTTGTTGTCAGGATGAAATTGAAGTAGGAGCCTGTTCTGATGAAGCACTTAACGATGAACTACTTGCAAAAGTTTGTTGAATGTTATGTTGAGTATCATTTGGAATTATAGAATGGAAAGTAGAAGACAAGGTAGGTAAAACAGAAGCATTGGACTGAGACAAAGAAACATGCTTAGCAAACAAGGTAGGATATGGAAAACATGATTCATTAAACATAATATTCCTAGATATAAACACATTTCAAAAAGAATGTAGGCACTTATATCCTTTGTAACTTGCAGAGTAACCAATAAATACACATAAATCTTTATGGAAGTCAAACTTATGTGAATTATATGGCCTAAGTAATGAAAAGAAAAGCACAACCAAATGTCCTAAGCATACTATAAGTTAGTATATGATTTAAGAGCTTCTGATAAGGAGAAACCATAAAGAGAGCATGTGTAGGAAGTCTGTTTATCAAATGGACAACAATTTGAAAGGCTTCCCACCAAAATTCAGTGGGCATACATGCCTAAGCAAGCAAGGAAAGGCCAGTTTTAGAGATGTGTCTATGTTTCCTTTCTATAGATCCATTTTGTTGATGTATCTAAGGACAAGGATGCCTGAAATTAACACCAGAATCTTGCAAGAAAGAAAGAAAAAGGTCTAAATTCACCCCCCAAATCATATTGTAAAGTTTTGATTTTGCTATCAAACTGGTTTTCAACTTGAAGTTTATAAAATCTAAATATTTAAGAGCCTATGACTTGATTTTCAAAGGATAGATCCAAGTAAACTTAGTGAAGTCATCTAGAAAGATAATATAGTATCTAAAACCTTCTCTTGAAATATTTGGTGCAGGACCCCACAAATAAGTATATATAAGCTCTAAAGGTTTGGAAGTGTGTGTTAAAGAAGAAGAAAACGGAAGGGAGTGGCATTTTCCTTTTTTACAGGAATTACAAAAATCGAGTTTCTGATTTGAGACAAGCAAATTTGCAATTTTTAGAATCTGATGCAACACTTGATCATTTGGATGTCTTAATTTCTTATGCCATAAATTCACATTAATAACTGAAGTGTGTAAAATAGTAGAATTACATACATAATTATGTGATTTATTATGATTAACCTTATCAAGAGTAGAATGAGACAGATTAGTGGGAACAAGAGAAAAATAGACTTCAAATGCTTAGTATTATTCATTGAATCATTTGTACAAGAAAGCTGTTTACAAGAAGAACTGTCAACCAAGAAGGACTTATCAGTATTAGACAACAAAGAAATGTCATTTTACAAAATAGAATTATTATAAGAAAGATGCAAATTTGACTGCTAAAAGATAAAACAGTCATGAGGCAGGCATTGAAAATAGAAGGTGACTGAGGTGAGGGACATGTTAGTAAGTATAGCCCATCCTTAAGCACTCATTTGAGCAGAAGTCTCCCCAAAACATTGTCCTTCATAAGACAAACATTAGAATGAAACTCAACAAAGACAGGATTATCATTAGTCAGTTTGGATATGCTAATTAATTTTTTCTTTATTTCAAGGACATAAAACAAAGATTTTAGTTTCAAAGGATGATGTTTATGAGGTAACATAGATAAACCTATGTTAGAGATCAAGAGAGTCTTACCATTCCTCACAACAAGCCTGTGCATACTAGTGTATTCTTGAGCAAGGCTTAAATTGTTTAGGTCTGCAGTTACATGATTTGTAGCTGGAGAAACCATAAAAGCATAAATACCTTCTGAGTTCTGACCTCCACTCATACCAGAAAGAAGTGAAGTCATTTGCTGTGAAGAATTTGACTGACTCCTTTCATATTTGTAATAGCAAATAGACGCAGAATGCCCTGGTTTTGCACAAACTTGGCAAACTATAACATAATTACCATTAAAGCCACCATTTCTACCACTTATGCCTCCTCTTCGACTGTAAAAGCCTTCTCTATTATTCTGAAACTGTTGCTGACCATTTCTTGGAAAACCTTTGTTTTTGTTTTTTTGTTGAAATTTTGATTCTGACCATTATAAAACTTCTTATTTCCAGTATTAACAGCCATGTTAGCACACCTATTCATACTATTCTCACTTTTCTGTCTGGTGCTTCTCCATCCTAAATACATTGTAAGGATAATGTAAGAATGAAAAAAATAAATAGGTTTAATATTTCTAAAAAAAATTCTTCGATTTCTACACTGTTCTATATAGTATAGTTGTATTATAGTGTACAAAATGAGATAACTTACCTAGTCTGTAAAAAAGGATTCTCTAACAGACTAGTAGCCACTATGCATGTACAAGTTTCAAATATATTACATACAGAATATCTAATAAAACTTCCTGCCACTTCAATTTGTTTACTGGAATTATAATTCAATTTGACAGATGTCATTAACTTATATTGAAGATATGGATAATACTATCATCCAGAACTTATCAGCAAAGCAAATTGAATCAGGGAAGTAAAGAATATAAAGTGTTTATCATTGAGTAAGTATTAGGGTTTAGATTAGACTTTGTTTTTTTAACCATGACCTATAGTCTAACCTTATATTACATTTATACTTGACCATTATAGGATCTCCATTACACGGTATAAGGTTTTCAAAAATAAAGACAAAGTAAAAACAACTTTTGAGTATCTTCATGTGAACTGGAGCAACGCTACAACAAAAAAAGCCAACGATAGCGACATAAAAACACTATCATAGGATTTCGATAACGTTTTTAAAAATGCTATATATACCGATGTTATTAAAAGTCCGCTACCTATGTTAGCATTTTTAGATGCTATAAAAATTCCTTCAATAGCGTTTTATAAATGATGTAGTACGTCTTTTACANAGAATATAAAGTGTTTATCATTGAGTAAGTATTAGGGTTTAGATTAGACTTTGTTTTTTTAACCATGACCTATAGTCTAACCTTATATTACATTTATACTTGACCATTATAGGATCTCCATTACACGGTATAAGGTTTTCAAAAATAAAGACAAAGTAAAAACAACTTCTGAGCATCTTCATGTGAACTGGAGCAACACTACAACAAAAAAAGCCAACGATAGCGACATAAAAACACTATCATAGGATTTTGATAGCATTTTCGAAAATGCTATATATACCGATGTTATTAAAAGTCCGCTACCTATGTTAGCATTTTTAGATGCTATAAGAAATCCTTCAATAGCGTTTTATAAATGATGTAGTACGTCTTTTACAACATTCTATAAATGCTATTGCAAGTCTTTCATAGCGTTTTATAAATGCTATAGTAGGTCTTTCATAGCATTTTTCATTACTTTATTGTTTTGTTAATGTTATCAATACTTTTTATAACTTTTTTATCACTTATACTTACATTTGTACAAATATAAAAAATAAATAACTTTTCAGAAAATATCACAAAATAACAAAATCACATATCATTTTATTTAATTAATCAAAATTGTTACATATTAAATGTCTACTAGAAATCACATCTCAAAATGATAATTACATATTGATTTTCAGATAGAGCAAGCAAAAATAATTTATACAAAAAACTAAAATCTAGTATAAATTCACATCTAGGTACTGAAGGTGGAGGTACCCTAGAAGGTCGACTTAGTGGTTTTCATTGGTGAGGAGATGGGGGCGCAGGTCTGCCTTGGTGATGCTTCAGGACAATATCAAAGTATTGTACCAAAGCATGGATGATCCATTCAGATGAAAGAGCAAGCCTGCTATTCCTACAGCTAGAGCAGTTTCAGCTACAACCACCAAAAAGGCAGTAGGAATTCATGAGCTAGATCCTATAATTGCTCTGATAGCTCATATGTCATCCATGGAAGCTATGATCAAAAGCATAAACATGAGGATTCCAACAACCCCAACTCAAGGTCAGCAAGCACCACCATTGCTTCAAGAAGTAAATCAAGTGATGACAGTATACTGTCTTTTGTGAAGGAGAGCACCTATTTGATCAATGTCATAGTACAGTCTAAATGATCAACAACCTCCTATGAATACACAACTTATATTTATAATAGTGAATTGCAATCCACTCCCCACATTACCAATGTTCAATCATAAATTGAAAAAAATCTTCTATAGATTAAAAAATGGCTTGTATCAGAGACCGCCCGCAACTTTCTCCACATTCTGATTTTGATTTTCTTGAACTCAGCCCCCATCAATGGATTCTAAGCTACCCTCAAAAAAATCACATGTCTCACACCTTTGGTCCTAGCTATCAATCCTACTCTCCAAGTCATGACAACATTCACAGAGTCCCAAATGCTTTCATAGCATCAACAAGTCACTCTGAGGATAACTCATGGTACCTGGACAGTGGGGCCACCACATCACATCTGACTTAGCCAACTTGTCCATCAAAGGAGACTACAAAGGTAAGGCCAAGGTTATGGTAGGCAATGGTAATCATAAGCACATCACTCACATTGGTAAAAGTGTGTTACCCATATCTAATAAGTTTTTCTCCCTCACTTTAGATCAAATTTTATATGTTCCTTACGCTACTAAAAGTCTTCTAAACTTACCACAGATAATCCTGTAGTAATTGAGTTTGATGATATTTGTTGCCTTGTGAAGGACAAGATTTCGACGAAAGTGCTTCTACAGGGTGTTCTACGTAAGGGACTCTACCACTTTCCACTCAATCCAAGCAATACATCTCAAGATCATGCCACTGTCACTAAGTTGTTTAGTTTTCTAGCTTATGTTCCTGTAAATAAGACAAATATATGGCATCAAAGATTAGGTCACCCGTATATTCCTGTTTTGAGTCAAATTTTTAAGTCTTTTACAGTGTTGAAGGTCATTCCTAGTGTCTTATCGTTCTATGATGTTTGCATGTTAGATAAGGCACATCAGTCCACTTTTACAATTTCTAATACTAATGCTACCTCACCATTTTCGTTGTTGCACACTGATGTCTAGGGACCAGCTCCCACTTATCTAACTCTGATTATAGGTACTATCTAAGCATAATTGATGATCATACAAGATTTAGATGTATTTTTCCTTTAAAAACTAAAGCAGAAGTGAAAGACACAATTATTCAGTTTCATGCATATGTTGAAAGACAGTTTAACACAAAGATAAAATGTGTCCAAAGTGACTGGGGAGGGGAGTTTAGACCTTTGTCACCCATCTTTAAACAACTTGGCATAATTTTCAGACAACCTTGCCCACATACACATGCACAAAATGGCACGATTGAAAGGAAACACAGGATACCATATTAAAGGGACTTACTCTACTAGCTCAATCAAAAATCCCAATGAAATTCTGGTGGGAAGCATTCTCAACTGCCACATATCTAATTAACATCTTGTCTACACCCACATCGTCAAACATAAGTCTATATGAAAAATTATTTAGATAAAAACCTAAATATGATCATCTAAGGGTGTTTGGATGTTGCTTTTTCCCTTTCTCAGACCATACAACAATGTCAAACTTGATTTTCATACCAAAAATTGTGTTTTCCTAGGGTCCAATCCATCACACAAAGAATATCTATGCTTAGAACCAAAATAAAACAGAGTTTACATATCCAAGAGTGTCACCTTCAATGAAAATGTTTTCCCCAATACAGAATTAACTGAAACTATTACTCCATGTCAGTCCACCTCTAAACCTTTACTTGTTCTCCCTTCACTGCAATCTAACCATTTTCAGGTTTCAAGTAATGGTGAAACTACTCAAGCTCCTCACCCTCAACACTTTGTAGCATCAGCTTCTCTTGAAACTTGCTCTTCATCAACATCAACTACTCAAGCTCAACCAATAGGTAATATCTCACCCTCTCTTTCTTATTCCAGTTCCATATCCCAACTTATAGCTTTCCAACTAACATTGTTTTCTTTTTTTAACTCACCTTCAATTTCACAAATTCCATCTCCACCCCCACTACCTCCCAAGATTACCAATGTGAATTCTGTGCACACAATGCTTACTAGGTCCAAGACTGGTTCTCTGAAACTAAGAGTCTTCACTTTTATTACCTTGGAACATACAGAACCTAATAATGTGCAGCAAGTTATCTCCATACCACACTAGTTGGCTGTTATGCAATCTGAATATTGAGCTCTCGTCGCCAACCACACTTGGACTCTGGTCCCTTCTTCTCCAAATCAATATTTAGTGAAAAACAAATGGGTATTTAGAGTAAAACATAACTCAGATGGCAGTGTAAACATGTACAAGGCAAGGCTTGTGGCAAAAGATTTTTAAAAACAACTTGTAATTAACTGTTTTGAAACTTTCAGCTCTATTCTTAAACCATGCACACTTTGAGTTATGCTCACTTTGGTAGCTTGTAAAGGGTGGGATATCCAACAACTTGACATAAATAATGCATTCTTACATGGTGACCTCAAAGAGACAGTTTACATGGAACAACCCCAAGGTTTCATCAATCCCTCCAAGCCCTTAACTAAGGGGGGGTTTTCAACCATCTTTGTTAGACACTTCTCTATTTATTAGGTACCATGCATGGGATATCACTCTAGTTCTCATCCATGTTGATGACATTCTCATCATTGGGAGCAGGAAACCTCAAATTTAACAGCTTCTCTTAAATATTGCAAGTCAATTTGCCTTGAAAGCTCTCGGATCAATGTCATATTTCTTAGGTTTTGAAGCTTACAGGGATAGCTCAGCATTATATCTCACTCAATCTAAATACCTCAATGATATCCTGCATAAAGCTCACATGGCTGAAGCTAACAGTAGTCCAACTCTAATGTGTCAGTCCTACAAGCTCACTACTTCAGGTACCCCATGTTCGAATCTAACCTTTTAGAAAAGTCTTCTCGACTCACTACAATACCCCACAATGACAAGGTAAGATATCGCATTCACAGTAAACAAACTTAATCAATACATGTTTGCTCCAACCTCTGAACACTGGAAAATGTGCAAAAGATTGCTGTGATACCTTAAGGGCACCCCCAACCATGGACTTCTCTTCACACCTGCGACAAACCTCACCTTAGAAGCTTATGCAGATGCAGATTGTGCCTCTTCCTTGGATGACAAATGATCCACTAGTGGCTTCTGTGTCCACTTAGGGGGAAATCTCATTAACCAGAGCTCGCGAAAATAACCTGTGGTTGCACAGTCTAGTGTAGAGGCTGAATATCGTTCCCTTGCTCACACTTGCGTGACATTTTATGGCTTACCTAGCTTCTTGGTTATATATCAAGCCAACTTTAACACCAATTATATGGTGTGATAACCAGAGTCCCTTGTCACTAGCCAATAACCTTGTTTTTCATTCTCGAAAAAAGCACATAGAACTTGATGTTCATTTCATTCGGTAAAAAATCTTGTCCAACACCCTGGAAGTACGCCATGCCCCTTCTGTCTTACAAATAGCTAATATACTCACCAAAATCTCCCACTGAGTATGTTCCAATCTCTCAGTTCCAAGCTTAAAGTTGTCACATAACCTTCTCACTTGAGGTGGGCTGTTAAACTCACTACACATCTGGATCAATTACAAGAAGCCATGACGGATACCTTACAAATTAAAGGCTATGCAAAGCAAACAAAATCACCATCCACACAATAGGAACTCAGTGGGTGAAGAAGAGCTTACCTGGCTAACAAATTCTCCAGGGAGCACGAGCTCATTGGAGTTCTCCTCTCCAATCATCGTTAGGCACTGATTGCCTTCATCAGCTCATGCGAAGCTCTCTTCTCTCGTGCATGAAAACGTCCTCAACAAAAAATATTCTTTCATTCTTTTTGTCTTTTTATGTAACCAACTCAACCCTCTCTCTTTCCTTCTTTCAGTATTTAAACTATAGCTCTTCCTTGCAAACATAGAGAATTAATATACAGAAAATCATTTTAACAACATTCAATCAAATTTCAACTCCCTTTCACTAGTTTAGATTTTTCTTTTTTTGAATCAAAGTTCTCTGCTCAGATTGAGTATTTCTTTTAGGCGGTTCGAGTTATGTTGTCTATCCATGCTCAAACACTATAAAGCCCTCAATACCAGGAAAATATTTGGTACATATCTCGGTCCAGTTGAGAATCCCTAACGCTACGGTCATTTCTTATATCGTATTTGACGGTTAGGTCTTATTTTATGATTTCTCCTTTAGATAGGCAAACTTTAGGTTCTCTCTTTCTCCTTTTCTTTGCAAAGTTCTAAGATTCTACAACGTGCTTACCCCCTCTTAACACATTCTAAATTATTAAAAGATTATACTTTGCTTAATTATACTCAGTCATAAGAATGAGTTTCATTCACGCTTCTTGGCTTCACGGGTGCTACTTAGTGAATGTACTTTATATAATAATATTATATATGATAGGAGCGATGTGGATTCATATCTTTATTAACTTACCATTTATCATAAATATTTAATACACATCAATTTAATGATCATATGTAGATCAATTTGAATCCTGAGTAGTCATTAACTCCTATGCATGTCTACTAGATCTTTTGTTTCACTCGTTAAGGTGTGTTTTGGAAAACAGACTATTGACTTTTATTTTGGAGATTTAGTGTTATGTATGGATGTGAACATGATCTTATAAGATTTGGAATCCAAGCTTTTCTAACGGATCGTATATTAGTTCCCTTAAGTGTTAATTCTAGAACTAAATGGTTATTGAGCTCAAATTTATATTACGATTATAAATTCACCATTCACTAGTGAATTAATGGTACTTAAGGATTAAGAGGTAATTAGAAGGGTAAAATGATAATTTTCACCAGTTCTAATTTATGAACCAATATTTGGAGGACAAAACTACATGAAATGATTATATCAATGGACTACATGAGAATACTTTGTAAATACATTATGTAATCTCTAAGTGTGTAATTCCATATTTATAGTGTAGTAATAATGGAATTAATAAATAAGATTATTTATTAATAATATGGTTTATTAGAGCTTAGGATTATAGGTCTATTATCCCCAAGTCACCTTTGTACTACGGAGTCTAGGGTGTGAATATTTTAGGACATGAGAGAAGGACTTACTTGCTAAGAAATTTTTATTCTAGGTTGCGTAAATAGTTATGAGATAATTATGTGTGATTAATTAATTTAATTATTTAATGTATTTTTTAGAAGTTATCATTAAATAATATTGATTATTTATATGTTAATCAATAAGTGATACAAAATATCTAATTTATGAAATTAGATAATATTTAATTATTTTGAGATGATAATTCAAATTTTGAATCAACTAAATCTCTTGTTTGAACTAATAGATAAGCTAGTTAATAGTGATGATCAGATAAGTTAATTTTTTAATTAGCTAATATCTAAATATTTATCCGTTTAAAATAAATTATAAATTTGTAGAAATTTCCATGTGGCATGTTTGATTGGCATATGTCAATCCCTGATTTTAAATCAGAGATTGACATGGACTACTGTAGTGCCACGTGGCACTATAGTGGGACATGACCTACTATAGTGCCTCACGACATTACAATGGTGCCGTGAAACTACAGTTCCACATGGCACTACAGTGTGTACAATTGTAGTGGATCTCATTTCAATTAAACATTTGTAATTAATTATTTATTTTATGTAAATTCCTAAAAATTCTCTTATGTCATTATCTAGAAATTATATTGATATTATTCTATTGGCTTCAGTGTGCTAAGAACACAATTGTAATCAGGCGTGAAACTCTATTAGATTAAAATTTAATCAAAAAGCTATGTAAAGAACTTTTAATTATTTTTCAATCAGAGTTTTGTCTAACAAATTAATCCTTCTTGAAAATCTCTAAATCTCATGTGTTGAGTACATCTAGAGACAGAAAAGTATTCTTGATGTATTCTACGTGCCCACACACGTCCTAATGTGTTTGGAGATTGGCTTGGAAGATCATTGTCTGGATCTCGAAGTCTATCATTTCTGGGATAGCAAGATCGTTCTAATGCAAAGGCACTTTATTGGACTACAATAGGTATATTTTATATCTATTTATGTATTTGATTTAACATATAAATGTATAATGGATTTGATCCGAAAAAGTTTTTTTCATTAAGAAGTTTTCATATTTGGGATCTACAACGATGCAATCGTTTATCTTTTTATAATTTTTTTAAACACCATCACGCCTTTTGCCACTTGTCACCGCAGATTCAAACAATTGATATCAGAGCGTTCTTTATATATTTGTACATTAAATACTGTGTGATCTTCTTGCATCGTACATAATATATAGTTTGATATGTATGAATGAATGGATGGTTTGTTTTTTGAATGTATGGTTAATGATGAATCATTAATCGTATGGTGATTTTTGAGTTTAGACTTTGTTATTTATTTTTTCCATAGACCTTGTGTAAGCCGTTTAGGGCATTGGAACTTTTGTAATTTTTTTAATATCATGTTGTAAAATTCCGATCCTGAGAAGATGAAAAATGCACGAGACGAACAAGGAAGAAAAAAATAGAAATTCTAGAGCAAGCACTAGAAATTGGATTTTCGGCACTGATGCCGCTGGAAAAATAGGCGTTTGCGACGCCTCCGTGAAAGACATCGATGGTGGTTGATGGCATGGTGATGGCAGTGGATGGGGGCAACGATGGGAGAGTCCTATCGTCGGAGGCAGTTGTTGTTACTACAAGGAAAGTTTCACAGAAACTCTGATACTGTGTTACCCTATCTCTACAATGTGTCATGAAAACCTAAATCCTATCACTATCTTTTAGATTTTAAACTTTTATTTTGAACTTTTGAATTTTGAATTTTAAAATTTGAAATTTCATTTTTAAAAGGATAATTATCTATTTGAATTTTTTAAAATTAAATTAATTAATTAATTGGGTTTGACCCAAGTTTAATGAATTGTCAAATTATTTTTTGACTATCAAATTCAATTAATTTTAAAAGGATAATTAATGAGATTATTTAATTAGAAAAATAGTTTACCTTCATTAAAAGGGTTTTAATCAAAGATTGAAGATTACGAAGATGGACCTCTGGTGGAGAAGGAGCCATTTGAGAAATACATATTCTTAAAGTCCTCTTTGTAATTATTTTTATTTTTCAAAGGTTGTAATTTAGAAATACCAAATAGTCGTTATGTTCATCATTTGTTTATTTAACTGTTAAATAAATGTTTACTGATTTGATTGATAACATGACTATGTATTAGTCGATCACATACCATATATTAAACCTCACACATTTTAATTTAATCATGGATCTCATTAATAAAAGCATGATTGATTAAGACTTTCCTAATATGTTTATATGAATTGTTTTGAGAAATAAATTGCATGTAAACTGCTAGGTTTTAATTAGTTCAAACTTGACAATCATACACTCTAAAGGCTATATTTTTAACTTACTTTTGACAAAGCGTGCCAGCCTCCTTTTCGCCGGCTGCCACTCTTCTCTTCATTAGTTGTCGCGACGGTCCGTCTCTATCATACCTTTTAAGTCACGCTTTTTCAACAAGTCTCTTCGTACTCGAACATCTCAAACGTCCTTTCATTATACCTCTAAATATTTATGAATTAAAGTTTTTCTTTCATCCGTGGCCTATTTAAAGGCCTTCGTCGTCACTTTTTCCTTACTTCTCACCTCCAGTCTTCGTAAGTTTCTTCATTTATTCTTCCCTATATTTCCTGCATTTTGTAGAGTTAATGCAGATGATACTATATTTCAGCCCACTGTCCCCCTAGTTAGGACCGAGCCTGAGTTTAGGTAGTTTATGACCATTTACCAAGACGCTTTCCCCGTAGTGTCATTTGTGCCCTAGGAGAGGTCGAGTCATCGAGCATTCCTTGTAGGTCTCTATACGAAATCACCATTCACCCGATGTACATTACATTAGGTTTCAAGTTTCGTGTTTCCCCTTTCTTCCAAGAGTTCTGTTTTAAGGCTATGAATATGTGGTATAACCTAGGTTAAGGCGTAACCGAACTCCAATACATACACATAGGTAAATTCCAAAAAACAGTTATTATTTGGCACCTAGACCGAGCAAAAGAGGCCCACTCATAAATCATCTTCCCAATTGGGATAAAGGTTGGGAACGGGATATTCTCCTTGTCGATGCGGTGATGGCCGTTGGATAATTCATAAGAGATGGAAAGTTTCCAGTAAGTCTTTGGTCGAGGCTGCTTTCCCCCTTTTTAGTTTTCTATTTTTCCTTTCCTTTCTTGATGTATTTCTCTTTATTAACATTCCCTTTTCCTTTGTGTAACACATGCAAACAAGCCAACAAAAGCTGTTTGTGTCAAGAGTGCTTAGTGAATGGATAGTAGCTTCTTAACATTGCCCAGAGAGAAGGTGGTACGAGCTTCTTGATCCAAGTAGAGAAGTTGACTTTTCCTTCATTCCCGCTCTCGCTACTTCCATTGTCGTTGATCCTATTGTTGTTCCTTTAACATCTTCTCCTTCAACTTCTTCTTCACTTACTAGAGGTATCCTCGTTCCTTATTTTCGTTCAATTTCCCATCATTCTATTTTGGGTTTTTTAAGTCAACAGACTCTGAAGAAGAGGAAGAAGAATCCCAAATTCATAGAGCTTTTGAAGCTGCTGCTGCGGAGATGTCGAAGCGACTCCACACTATGGCTAGCGATACTAGGGGAGGAGCGTGTGCCCAAGAGCGGATACCTCTAGTTCCTCCCAGGCTCATCCTGCTCCTGACGTCCAGAATGAGGGTGGTTCAATTCAATTAGAAACTCCCCATCCTCTGGCTCCTCCCCTGCCGATTATTCAACAAGAGTTCATTCTCGCTGCCATTTCAGACCCCCAAACAAACACTGAGGGGTTTTTTTTCTTGAGGCTCTACAATATTGCTCCTCTCGTTCCTGTCTCGATCAATTTTCTAGATGATGTTCAATCTGCTCAAATAATCACTCGGGGCATTTTATATGATGCGGACACCGCGGTGACCAGTGACATGAACGTTGGTGAGCTCATCAGTTCAATAAGTCACGATTTGGTCAGGGTAAACTCATTTTCTTTTCCTATTTACTTACGAATTCTCATTTTCTTCATTCTCTCATTTGCTCATACTTATGCATTTTCACGTGTTTTCTTCGTTCTCCAGGCCATTATTCATCATAATACCCTCTAAAAGCATCACACTCATCATGATTAGGCCCTCATCAACCTCTGTAATGAGATCACTAAGATTCATGACCTCGTTGTTCGACTTCAAGCTGAGATTGAGCAGTTGAAGAAGACTGAGGCTGAGCCATGGGAGCCCGTTAAGAAGCATCCATTTGTGAGGGTGGAGTTTTTCAAACTCATAGAATCTCTGAAGGCAGATGAAGAGTCTTTGATGGAAACTGAGCTAGATAAGGTTCAAGTAGTGTAGGGTAAAGAAAAAGAAGTGGGGGATGAGTATCAAGCACCCTTTGTTGAATCCAAGCAGATCATTTATAGCTTGGGTTATAGAGATGAATTATCAAAGGCTCCTCCCAGAAAACCCCTATGCGAGTTGCCCCATGAGGTGTTGACTAAAATCAACAGTTCAACAGAGGATGTGGTTGTCAATCCTCCTGAAGTCATTGTTGATCAAGTTGCTGCCGTCAATCCTTCTAAAGGTGTTGTTGTCATCCCGTTGAGGATGCTACGATTGATCCTGAGACGATCGTTATGTCACTTCTGTAATTTTTGTACTTTCTTTTTTATGCACTCTTGCACTTTCTTTTTCCTGCTTTGTACTTTAGCTCAATCAATGAAAAAGACTTTTTTTATCGCTTCTGTTGAAACCCTTTTTCACTGCATTCTTGTTTTAAAAGATAGTTTTTTTAAGCTTCAATTTCCTTCCAAGAACAACTATGATCCATTCTCAAGGACTTAGAAAATTTTAAGCTTCAATTTTCTTTAGAGAACAACTATGATCCATTCTCAAGGTCTTGTAAAATTTTGAGCTTTTATTTTCTTTCGAGAACAACTATGATCCATTCTCAAGGACTTGCAAAACTTGAAGCTTTAATCCATTCTCAACTACTTTTCTCTAGCGTAATCTGTTCATAAGGACTTTGCATTTTTATAGAGCTTTAATCTTCAATTTCCTTTAGAGAATGAATGCTTATTGTAGTGCCCAGTTTCTTTTAGAGAATGGATGTCCATTGTAGTGCAATCTATTCCCAAGGACTTAGGTTCATTATAGAAACATGGCCCAAGTTTCCTTTAGAAAACAGATGTCCATCATAGTGTATTAAGAAGGACTTTTGTGCGACGATTCTTTAAAAGGATGTGACGATGATTCTTTTAAATATTTGATTAACTTTTAATCGTAGAAAAATTACTCCTTGAGAATTATGTTCTTCTTTCAACCCTTGATTGATGAACTGATTCTGTGATTCAACTTATTGATTGAACTGAGTGTCAATATAACCTATGGTCTCCATTATTAGTACAACATGGTGAGGTACAGTGAGGGCCTCGAGATGGTTTTGTTTACATCCTCCTAAGGAAGGTTTCGAGTTGTATCAATACCAAGGTTAAACTTCTTAAGAAAATAGGACTAAGTGATGTAGTATATTTTGACCGACCCTAAGACAGCATATTCTAAATCAAGTCATGGAATCTAAAATAATGGGTTACACTCACAAAGTATCAAATAAGCTTTGAGTGGATATTTATGACTTGTCCAAATAAGCGATACCTTATTATTAAAAGAGAAAATATGAGATATTTTGATTTTTAATTAATATTGATAAGAATGTCTCATAGACAGTCTAAAATTAATCTGACTGACCCTAAGGCGATATATTAATTGTTAGATTGTCTTATCGTAAATTAGTAAATGTTAAATTTTATATGTTTAATATGTTGCATTCATGCATCACGTTTACTTTCCAAATTCTTGATAATTATTTCAATTATATTGAATTATGTATGTTTTATTTTCCAGGTATTATTATGTCTACCATGAGCAACCCTATTACAACTTTACTTGCACTTGAGAAATTAAATGGTGATAATTTCATAAGATGAAAGTCAAATTTAAACTTGATGTTAATTTGTGAGAACCACAAATTTATTCTTACTGAGGAATGTCCTTACGAGACCGCTGCCAATTCCCCTAAGAATGTTAGGGACAAGTTTGATACTTGGATTCAATCCAACAACAAAGCAAAGTGTTATATGCTTGTGAGCATGAATGATGTTCTAAGAACCAAGCATGAAATCATGGTAAGGACAAGTGATGTTTGGACAGTAATCTGATCAAAGTTGTCATGAGGCTACTAGGAGCTACATGACAACTAAAATAAAGAAAGGTACTTATGTGCATTAACATGTTTTGATCATGATCAATATAATGCTTGAGGCAGAAGTACATGAGACTACCATTGATGAGAAAACTCAAGTCAGCATTATACATGAATCAGTCACACCTGCTTTTTCTACATTCACCACCAACTATGTTATGAACAAGTTGAAATTCAACATGACCCAATTGTTGAATGAACTACAGACTATTGAGTCACTCATCAAGAGTATGACCAAAGAGGGTGAGATAAATGTTGTTGAGCGAAAACCTTTTTCCAATGTTGCTAAGAACAACAAAAAGAAGAAGAACAATGGTAAGGGCAAGAGTAAGAACAAAAGAGGAAAGAAAACCAAAAAGTTAACCAAGGCCAAGATGAAAAAAGGTGACATCAAACCCAAAGGAAAGTATTTCCATTATGGAGTTGATCACTAGAAGAGAAACTGTAACAAGTATATCTTCAAGCTAAAAAAGAAAGGTAAATGTGATTTACTTGTACTTGAAACTTGTTTAGTGTAATATGATTTTCCATCCTGGATATTGGATTTAGGAGCCACTAATCATATATGTTATTCTTTGCAAATGCTTGATTCAGAAAGTGAGCTTATTGATGGCGAGGTGATAAAGAGGGTTGACAGTGATGCGCTTGTGTTAGTGATATCATTGGGGACAGTCCGTCTTAATTTTGGAAATAATTTTCTTGTTTTGAACCATGTTTATTTTATTCTCAGATTTTCAAGAAATTTGATTTCTCTTTCGTTACTGCATGAACAATTTTTTGAAGTTTCTTTTATTAATGATTAGTTTATTATTTCAAAGAATGGATTCAATATTTGTCATGCTAAAGTTTTGAAGGGATTGTATATGCTTAATTTGACTGAACATGCATTAAATAATTCTGAATTGTTTAAAGTAGCAAATCCTAAAAGTAACAAATGACAAATAGCTTCTCATAATGATGATAACACCTATCTCTGACATTTTAGGTTGGGACACATTTATCTAGATAAATTAAATAGGTTAACAAAGCATGGAGCTTTGAAAGAACTAAAAGTTTATGATTCTTCTTATCTGTGAATCTTGTCTAGAAAGAAAAATGACCAAGAGACTTTTCATTGAAAAGGGCCAAAGAGCCAAAGAATCACTTGAGCTACTACATAGTGATGTATGTGGATCAATCAATGTACAAGCTAGAGGCGGGTAAGAGTATTTTGTTTTTTTTATTGATGATTACTCTAGATACGGTTATACTTACTTAATATATAGGAAGTCTAAAACTTTTTGAAAGTTTAAGGACTTCAAAGCTGAAGCTGAAAAGATATTAGGTAAACCACTAAAAATCACTTCGATCAAATCGAGGTGGCAAATACTTGGATTTTGAATTCAAGGATTGCATGTTGTAGTATGACATTCTATCCTAACTCATAGCACCTTGAACGCCACAGCAGAATGGTGTTTCAGAAAGAAGAAACTAAACCCTCTTGGATATGGTTAGGTCGATGTTAAACTACTCATCACTACCACTCACATTCTAGGGATATGCACTTCAAAAAGACAACCTACATTTTGAATGTAGAATCTTCTAAGTCTGTATGCAAGACACATTTAGAGTTATGGAATGCCTCCAAACCTAGCTTGCATCATTTTAGTATTTGGGGGTGTCCATCTCACATTCTTAGACCCAAGACTAAAAAGTTAGACTCGAGGTCAAAAGTGTGTGTATTATTTGGTTATGGCCCCGAAACCATAGGTGGGTACTTTTATAGTCACAAAGATAAAAAAGTGTTTGTATCGACAAATGCCACTTTCCTGGAACATGACTATATGAAAAACTACAAACCTCGGAGCAAAGTAGTTCTCAAAGAATTAGCATCCGATGAAATCAAACCACCTTCATCATTAATGACAAACCACAGAAACTATTGTTCTAGTTCAGGAAACCCTAGTGCAATGTCGTAATGGGAGGGTTGTAAGACAACCCATTCGCTATGAACTAGAGGCGCATATCCTAGTCTCTGACACTGATAAGGAAGATCCATTAAACTTTAAGAAGGTGATGGAAGATCCTAAAATGGAGAAATGGCAAGAAGCCATGAACCAAGAAATGGAATTGATGTATTTTAATTCTATCTAAGAACTTTTAGATCCACCTGAAGATGTCAGGCCCATTGGATGTAAATAGATCTTCAAGAAAAAAAGAGGTGTAGATAAGAAAGTATAGACTTTCAAGGCATGGCTGGTAGCCAAAGGCTATACACAAAGGGAATAAGTTTATTATGAAGAGACATTTTGACCTGTTGCCATGCTAAAATTCATTCGCATCTTTTTTTATCATAGCCGCTAATTTAGACTATAAAATATGAAAAATGTATGTCAAGATAGTTTTTCTGAATGGCTCTCTTCAAGAAAACGTCTATATGATGCAACCAGAAGGGTTCATGAAAAAGGGGCAAGACTTGGCAACTTGCTGAAATCCACTTATGGATTGAAGCAAGCATCTAGACGTTGAAATCTTACCTTTAATGAAATTTTTAAATCGTATGACTTTGAGCAAAATGTTGATGAAGCTTGTGTTTATAAATACATCAAAGATAAGATAATAGTTTTCTTAGTTCTTTGTGTAGATGATATTCTACTCATTGAAAATGATGTAGAAACTTTGTTGAAAGTAAAGAAGTGGTAAGCTGACTCCAAAAGAAAGATTTGGGACAGGCAAGCTAGGTTCTAGGCATCCAAATCCTAAGGGATAGAAAGTTACTAGAGAGATTCTCTAGGAAAAACTCCAAGAAAGGTTAACTACTGACCAGACATGGAATTTTATTCCATGTCTCGTAGTCTCATGTATACGATTTTGTATAGGACAATCCATTTTTACATTTTAATATGAAATTTAATTCAATTATATTCCTCTTATAATTGTTCTTTTTAATTATTGTTGAATAATTTATGTAAGTATCTAGAAATTCCATATTAATTAATGAGACTATGATCTTGTATAAATATGAGAGGAATAAGGTCATGATAATGAATAAAATTGTTAGTGACATCTTAAAGTATGAAACCTTTAATGAATGGTTGCTAGTACAGTTCACTAAGCATTATGATTCTCTCATTAATTCCTATGCATATCAACTGGATCTTTTGATTCTCTCGTTATGGTTTGTTTTAAAACAGGCTAGAGACCTTTGCTTTGAAGATTCAGTGATATGGATGGCTGGGAACATGATCTTACAAGATTTAGAATCCAAGTTTTCCTAACAGATCGTATATTGGTTTCCTTAAGTGTCAATTCTGGAACTAAATGGTTATTAAGCTCAAATTTATAATACGATTATAAATTAGTCATTCACTAGTGAATTAATGGTACTTAAGAATCAAGAGGTAATTAGAAGGGTAAAATGATAATTTTAACCAGCTTTAGTTTACGAACCAATATTTGGAGGATAGAACTATTGGGTGTTATGCCCTCAAAGCATGTGTATGAACATCTTGATATTAAATTTAATGAGGATTACATTTTTTCTTATAATTGTACCTTTAAATTATTATTGAACAATTTATATAAATATCTGAAAATTTCATATTCACTATTGAGACTGTGATATTATTTTAGTACGAGAAAATTAAGATCATAGATTATGAATAAAATTGTCAACAACATATTATAGTATGAAATGTTTAATGAATGGTTGCTAGTACAGTTTACTAAGCATTATGAATGCGTGTGATATAGATCTAGATCATTGATGTGGATAGATATCTTAGTGAATATACTTTATATAATATGATTATATATGGCTGGTCCGATATGAATTAGTATTTTTATGAACGTGACGTATATCATAAAGATTTAATACACATAAATTTGATGATAATACGTAGATTAGTCCGAATCCTGAGTAGCCATGAACTCATATACATGTCTACTCGATCTTTTAATTTACTCATTATAGTTTGTTTATAAAATAGGCTAGTGACTTTTGTTTTAGAGATTTAGTGATATGGATGGCTGGGAACATGATCTTACAAGATTTAGAATCGAAGCTTTCTTAACAAATTGTATATTTGTCCATTAAGTGTTGACTCTGAAACTGAATGGTTATTGACCCCAAATTTATAATAAGATTGTAAATTAGTCATTTACTAGTAGATTAATGGTACTTAAGGATCAAGTGGTAATTAGAAGGGTAAAATGATCAGTTCTAATTTACGAACTAATAATTGGAGGACAGAACTACGTAAAATGATTATATTAGTGGATTACATGAGAATATTTTGTAAATATAATCTATAATCTCTAAGAGTACGATTCCATATTTATAGTGAAGTAATAATAGAATTAATATAAATAATATTTAATTAAATATTTTAATTAATAATCTTGTTTATTGGAGCTTATGATTATATGTTCATGGTCCCAAAGTCACCTCTATACTACACAGTCTAGGATGTGAATATTTAAGGACATGAAAAAATGACTAACTTGCAAAAGAATTTTTATTTTGGGACAAGTACATAATTATAAGATAATTATGTATGATTAATTAATTAAAAATTAATAAATTGAATTATATGTGTGTGTGTGTGTATGTAATTTTTGAAAATTATATATATAAATAATCATCAATTATTTTTTCAAGTATCGATAAGTGAGACAGAATATCTTATTTATGAAATTAGATAATTAAATTATTATTGGATAATAATTTGAATCAACTAATCTAATTATTTATAAACTAACAGATAATTTAGTTGATAGGGATAATCAGATATGTTAATTTTGAATTAAGTAATATCTAGTTATTTTGAATTGCCACGTGGCACTACAATAGTGGGGGTGCCACGTGGAACTTCAGTGGTGCCGTGAGACAATGTACTATCTCATGGCACACTACAGTGCCCTGTGGCATAGTAGTTGTGCACCATTATATAGCGAGTCTCACTGCATTGGGTAATTTGAAATAATATATTAATTTTTTATTTTAATTATCCCTAAATATCTAATACGTAATTATCAAGAAAAATATATAGATATTATTTTGATGGCATCAATCAGAAAGATCAGCTGAATCAATTCCTGAGTTTATCAATTACAGAATTGGGTAAAGAACACAGTTGCTCAGAGTGATTTTTTTTCTTTGACTAATAGTTAATCAAATCTCAAAAAGAATATTCATAGTGTTCTTTTAGAGAATCGTCTCACAAAAGTCATTATCAGTAAAACTCTAGATCTCATGTATTGAGAATATCTAGAGACTATAAAAAGTGTCTTGTAATATTCTACGTGCCCACACAGGTCGTAGTTCGTTGAGGATTGACTTGAAATATTTTGGTGTAGATCTCGTAATCCACTGATCGTTGGAACGGTTTCGTCGTACGGAGGATCGATCGGTTTTACAAGGACGCTTGATTTAGACTACAAGAGGTATATGATCCATAGCATTGTATGTTGTAGATCTAATATATAAATATATAATGGATCATGATTGAAAAGAGTTTTCAATAAAAAATTTTATTTTCAAAAATCGTTGCGTCACGTTTGTTTTTTTATCAAAAAAGTTTCATTTTTATTAAAAAAATTTAAATGCCTCTACTGCACTTGCGCCGGGTTTTCCAACAATTACTATCAGATTGTTCTTTTATATATTTATATGTTAAATGTCATGTGGATTTTCTTGCATTATTCATATAATATGAGATATGTATGAATGAATGGATGATTATGTTTTTTTTAATGTATAGAAAATAATGGATCGTTAATTGTATAGTGATTTTTAGGTTAGACTTTATTTTTTAATTTTTATTTAGATCTCGTGTAAGCCGTTTTTGGGGTAGGAATTTTTGTAATTTTGTTTTGAATATTTATTGTAATTATTCTGATCTCGAGAAGACCAATAACACACCTGGCGAACAACGGAGGAGAAAGAAAAGAAATAGGAATTCTTTTAGAATTCCAGTGCCGGCACCAGAATTTTGATTTTCGGCGCTTGTGCCACCGATTTTTAAAAACCGGCAATGTCACTAGAATTACTATTCTGGCGACATCACCAGAAATTTGACATCGAGGTGGTGGTCGGTGGTCGATGGCGACAGACGGCGGTGATGGACGGATGTAGGAGAGTTCTATCTTTGGTGGCAACTTTTGTTACATTTGGGAAAATTTCACAGAAACCCTGATACCAACAAACCCTATCACTAAGTCTATCTCTATCTATTATCCTTTTAAATTTGAAATTAATGTAACTATTAAATTAATTTTTAATTTTTAATTATATGAAAATTAGAGATTAAAAAGGTTGATTGGGTTTGACCCAAGTTTAACTTAATCAAATAAAGTGTTTATTTGACTAAGTGAAAGTCAACTATTATTAAAGGAAATTATAAAAATTAATTTTAAACTAGAAAATAGTTTTTCCTAATTAAATAGGATTGTTTTCAAAGCTTAAAGATTATGAAAATGAACATCAGGAGGAGAAGGAAATATTTGAGAAATATGTATACCTGAAGTCCTCTTTGTAATATTATTTTTTTATTTCAAGGGTTGTAATTTAGAAATACTCAATAGTCACTTGGTCCATTATTAAGTTTAATTGTTATGTTTGATAACATGTCCATGTATTAGTCGATCACATGCCATACATGAAAATCTCACACAGTTTTTATTTAATCATGCATCTCATTAGTAGAAACATGATTTATTAGGATTGTCCTAATATGCTTATATGTATTGTTTTATAAAATCAGTTGCATGTAAATTGTTAGGTTTTAATTAGTTACAACTTGATAATCACACCACACTAAGGGCTGTAGTAACATTTAGGATAATCGACTTTAGTAAAATAGTTTATTAAGGTTTGATGAATATAATTAATTAGTTAATCTAAGTTCACCTGATTACGACTTAGGCACTTTAGAAGGTTAAATGAACTTAAACTAATTAGATTAACATAAGTGAAAACACTTATTTTGACCAATGATTAATTTGGATTAATTAATTAGTTAAAATGGAAACACATAATCATAAAATAGTGAGTGGAAGAAGGTTGACATGTCAATGTGACATATGGTTTTCATCATTAGTACAACACCGTAAGGTGCAGTAAGGACCTCGAGACGGCTTTGTTTTCATCCCGCTAAGGAAGGTTTCGAGCTACACCAATACGAAAGTTGGACTTCTTAAGAAGATAGGAGGAAATGATGTAGTTTAGTTTTAACCAACCCTAATGCTACATATTCTAAACGAAATCATGGAATTTGAAATGATGGGTTACACTCACAAAGTCACAATTAAGCTTTCATGTGGATAGTTGTGACTTGACCGAACAAGCGATACATTATTGTTAAAAGAGAAAATATGTGATATTTTAAGGTTTAATTAATATGGATGAGAATATCTCATAGACAGACTAAGGTTAATCAGACTGACCCTAAGGTAACACATTAATCGTTGGGTTGTTTTATAGTGATTAGTAAATGTTAAATTTGTGTGTTTATTATGTTGCACTCATGCATCACGTTTACTTTTCGAGTTCTAGATATTTATCAATTATATTAAATCTTTTATGTCTTAAATTTCAGTTATCATTATTATGTCAACCATGGGTAACCATGTTACTGCTTTACTCACGCTTGAGAAATTGAATGGTGATAATTTCATACGTTGAAAATCAAATATGAACTTAATGTTGATTTGTAAGAACCATAAGTTCATTCTTACTAAGGAATGTCCTAAGAAGCTCGCTGCTGATGCCCCTAAGAATGTTAGGAACAAATATGATGCTTGGATCATTCAAACAACAAGGTGAAGTGCTACATGCTTGTGAGCATGAATGATATTATGAGAACCAAACATGAAAGCATGGAGACTGCCTATGAAATTATGGAATCTCTACAGGTGATGTTTGGGAAACATTCTGATACAAGCCATCATGAGGCCATTAGGAGCTATATGACGACTAAGATGAGGAATGGTACTTCTGTGTGAGAACATGTTTTTGAAAATGATCAACATAATGAACGAGGCAGAAGTACATGAGGTGACAATGGATGAGCGGACTCAAGTTAGCATTATACTTGAGTCGCTCACACCAGCATTTTTATGTTATCAACCAACTATGTTATGAACAAGTTCCAATTAAACATGACCCAATCATTGAATGAACTGCAGAATTTTGAGTCACTCATCCTTAGAATGACCAAAGAGGGCGAGGTAAATATTGTCAAGCAAAAGCCTTCTTCAACTGTTGTTAAAAGTAACAAGAGGAAGAAGATCAATTGTAGTGCGAAATTAAGAACAAGAAAGGGAAGAAAGCTAAGACATTGCCAAAAGTCAGGAAAAAAAGGAACAACAGCAAGCCCAAAGGAAAATGTTTCCACTATGGGGTTGAAGGTCATTGGAAGACAAACT
>QANY01007263.1:0-19358 GCA_003255025.1 Datisca glomerata
AAAACTCATAATCCATAGAAAGTGAGGGATTTATCTAGGCTTTGTGGGATTTTTTGGTAAGGGTTTTTTTAATTTTTAGGGATAATGAAATGCATGTTTGTTAGAGTATTTCAGTCATATTCAAAAATGAAGAAGAATTTGCAGACCCAGAATTGTGGACAATGTTATTTGATGGTGCATCTAATGATGTAGGACATGGAATTGGGGCAATCCTCATATCACCTAAAGGAATTTCTTTTCCATTCACGGCAAAACTATGCTTTGACTGTATAAATAATGTGGCAGAATATGAGGCATGTTCCATGGGAATTCAAGCAGCTTGTGATATGAAGATAAAGAAGCTTCGAGTGTACGGAGATTCGCTATTGGTGATACGACAACTGAACGGAGAATGGGAAGCTAGAGACTCTAAGCTAATACCTTATAAAAAACATGTCACAAAGTTAAGTCGAACTTTTGAAGTGATCTCATTTGACCATATACCCAGAGAGAATAATCAAATCGCAGATGCGCTGGCAACTCTAGCGTCCATGTTTGCTGCAGACTTTAAGGAAGAAGTTCAACCCATAAAAATTGAGAGGCGAGATTTTCCTACTCACTCTATGAACATTGAAGAAGAGCCAGACACAAGACCTTGGTATTACGACATCAAACAATATATAAAGAATAGAGAATATCCATCCAAGGCTTCTGAGAATGATAAATGCACTATTAGAAGATTGTCCATGGGTTTCTTCTTGAATGGTGAAATACTCTACAAAAGAAACCATGATATGGTGCTCTTAAGATGTGTTGATGCAAGGGAAGTGAATCAAATCATAGAGGAGATTCATGAAGGAATTTGTGGAGTTCATGCTAATGGATATATGATGGCCAAATAAATCTTGAGAGTAGGATATTATTGGTTAACTCTAAAATCTGACTGCATAGTGTACGCCAGGAGATGTCATAAATGTCAAATTTATGCGGATAAGTACCCGCATCCTCTTTACATGTAATGGTCGCGCTTTGGCTGTTCTCTATGTGGGGCATAGACGTCATTGGTCCCATCACACCCAAAGCCTCTAACGGTCATCGCTTCATTTTGGTATCTATAGATTATTTTACCAAATGGGTGGAGGTAAGTTCTTATTCAAGTGTAACCAGAAGTGCGGTTGTTAAGCATCATAATTCGTCTCCTTATCGTCCAAAAATAAATGGAGCAGTGGAAGAAGCCAATAAGAACATAAAAAGGATCATAGAGAAGATGACGGAGGTTTATAAAGATTGGCATGAGATGCTCCCGTTTGCACTGCATGGGTTCCGCACGTCAGTCCGAACATCAACTGGGGCAACGCCATTCTCTTTGGTATATGGCATGGAAGCAGTCCTTCCAATTAAGGTGGAAATTCCCTCCTTCAGAGTCATAATGGAGGCGAAATTAGAAGAAGCAGAGTGGGTACAGACACGACATGAGCAATTAAATTTCATCGAGGAAAAAAGATTGGCTGCATTATGTAGAGGGCAATTATATCAAAGAAAAATGATGCACGCATATGACAAAAAATTGCGTCCCCGATGTTTCCGAGAAGGAGACTTGGTGTTAAAAAAGATACTCTCATATCAAAAGGATCACCGAGAGAAGTGGACCCCAAATTATGAGGGACCTTTCATTGTCAAGAAGGCTTTCTCAGGAGGAGCTATCATGCTAACAAACATGGATGGAGATGATTTACCGCACACGGTTAATTCTGATGCAGTCAAGAAGTACTTTGTTTAACCACTCTAAGTATGGGAAAGTGAAGTTAAAAAAAATGCTAAAGTTATCTCGAATACTGGAGAAATTCTTCTTACATTTTTTTTCTCTTTTCTTTTTCCAAACCATTCTTTGTAATAATTGTTCATCATCAATGAAGAGCCTTTTTTTTCTTCTTCTTTCTTTCCCAGTTGACAAATACATATACTTCATATTCTCTTTATTTCCATTGTTTCTTATTTCTCTCAGTTCTAAGATATCAATAATTACTCTTGAAATAACTCAGAAGAATAAACTTGGTTAGTTGAAAGCTAATTTGAAAAAAAAATGGAACTAAGAAAGGTGACCTGATTGTAAAGTAAAATCTAAAAAGTCATCACGAGGAAGGTCAATATGCGCATGACAAAGGCTAAAGTGAAATTGGAGGATTACCCAATTAGAAGGACAGAAGAGAAGTAGAGAGGTTATTTACCACTGACATGGAGCCAAATACTGGAGCATAAACTAATAAATAAGGATGTATCATTTTCCTAAAAATATGCTCGATACTTCATTGTGAGTCCATGATCCTAGGCCAAGTGATTGTTCTAAAGGGTGTTGGATATGGGTAAAAATCATATAATTTTCTTATAAAGGTTCACAATCATGCATAGCATGCACGCATTCAAAATCATTACTTTACATTTATGTTCAAGAATTATAATGCATAGGCATACACCACATTAGTTGTTCTGACAAATTCAGGTGCATGAATCACTTAATGATATTCTTTCGAAATTCACACATGACCTTCCAACATTTAAAGCATGCATTAGTCTAGCTTTTGTTGTCATGAGACTTGCGTAAGTCAACTTCAACATCAATTAATATGGTTAAATCGAACCTGATTTGAGTCGAGGTCGAAGCCCGGTGTCAGCGCCTGGTCCATTTCCTTTTCAATTAATGTGGTAAAATCGAACCCGAATTGAGTCAAGGTCAAAGCCCGGTGTTAGCGCCGGGTCCATTTCCTTTTCAATTAATGTGGTTAAATCGAACCCGAATTGAGTCGAGGTCGAAGCCCGGTGTCAGCGNAAGCCCGGTGTCAGCGCCGGGTCCATTTCCTTTTCAATTAATGTGGTTAAATCGAACCCCAATTGATGTCGAGGTCGAAGCCCGGTGTCAGCGCCGGGTCCATTTCCTTTTCAATTAATGTGGTTAAATCGAAACTGAATTGAGTCGAGGTCGAAGCCTACATCCACCCAGGTTCGTTTTCCTTTTCAGATATCTTCGATTAAATCGAACCCGACTTCGTCGCGGTCGAAGCCTGGTGTCAGCGCCTGATCCATTTCAAATATCTCAGTTAAATCGAACCCGCATTGAGCGAAGTCGATGCCCGTGTCTATCCAGATCCATTTCGCTCCATCTTATAGAGCCTTATTAGTCGAGGTTTCTATTCCCTATTTCATATATTATTGTACCGATCAAAATACTTATCTACGTCTTTGTACACGTTCTGAGATCAGAATCGTGCTCAAAGGGGGGCAGCTGTAGATACCATATTTTATCCAGCCTAATACATGAAATATACATGCTTTATATTTTGGTTCTTATAATAATCCAAGACTATATATATAATTTGAAAACTAATCCAATACTAAAATAAGAAAAGTGGTCCAAAGACTAAAAAGTAAAAATTGAAAAAAAGGACTAAAAAATAAAAATTGAAAAAAAGACTAAAAGTAAAAAAGGCTAACCCTAATTTTGCCTATAAATAGGAATGAAGTCTTCACTTAAGGGGAGGTCTTTTGGGGGAGTAAAAAAAGGGGGGAAGTCATTTTTTAGAGTGAGAAAGAGAGGGGTTGGAAAGAGAGGTGATTTTAGAGAGAGGAAGAGGTTCTACACTTTTATTATCTTCATCTTCTTCCATTTTCTTCTTCTCAATGTAGCTTAATTGTTTGGTACATTTGTTCATAATATATTTTATTCATCTCTCTTCTTCATATGAATGTAGTTGATATCTTTTGTATTTTTTATATATACATGGATTGTTCATTCTTTATCATTTCTCCTCATTTAAATCTTAACATTTTAATTTCATGCTTTGATGATTTCTTTACAAGTTGGATATTGAGATGTTTTTGTCATCAACTTAATTAATGAGGAGGATGATAAAGCTTTAAGGGGTGGAAAAATTAATCAAATGTGAATCAACCCTTTTAATGGGTTGAAAGTGTACATTTGATGCAAAGATCCCCTAGGATAATTTTCTCACACATAACAATGCATAAAATAGAGAGTAAAATCTCTATACAAGATTATGCAAATATCTAAGTTGTGAAATTTTCAATTTTCCTACAAAGTCTTTTCTTTTTTTAAAATATTATGTTCATCATTTTGTGACACTTGTTTGAACTTGCTATTTGATTAGCAATGACTAATGAGGAAATGAAAGAAAAATGGCAATTAGTAGACTAAGTAGTAAAAAAAACAGACATATTTATGTGACATTGAAGAACCGGTTGATGGTGAACTTTTGGTGACAAGAAGGGCTCTTAGTGCCATAGCCAAAGAAGATGAGAATGTACAACGAGAAAATATTTTTCATAGCCAAAAACAAAAACAAACAGTAATATAAGGCCATAACTAGATCAGAAAGGAGCAACAAAATGAGCCTCACACCGCTAACTAAAAGCCTAAATACCCAGGCAACTAGAAAACCAAAATAAAAGAGAAGAAAGAATGAGCCCCACTTTTAGAGTTGTTGCATGATTAATACAACATAATTAATCTCAAACCTCATATCAACTTCAGTCAACATGAGACTTATAATTTATGAACTTAACACCCTCTAATATATTAACAACCCAACACATAACTTTATCAATAACCAAAAGTAACTTACAAATGTCCATCATGAAAATATTTATGAATTTATTATTTGATGTCAAAGCTTCAAAAAATACATTTATATGGTCAAGTTCATCTCATTATAATTTTACTGGCAGAACTCACAAGATCAATTTAGATAGTTTATAAAGAAGCATATGTAAAATCTCAATTAACACCACTAATGCAGCCAATAATCAAACTCAAATCAACCTAATTTCAATCATGTCCAGCAGAATATCAACCAACAATAGTTGGAAAATAAGTACTTGTAATGGGACAATTCTATTAGCAGGCCATACAACTGTGCTACCTACTGCATCTTCCGTATATTTCATTAAATATGTAGAACTCCATAAGTAAGCTTCTGGTTTTGTTGCAACATCTATCCAAACTCTCGTGGCATCAAGTCTAAGAGGCACATGATAAACAAGGTCATTTGGATCACTTGAAGACCAACGTCCTTCAGCAACTACCTTATTTGATCCAATCCAATCTAATAACTTCAACTTTCTCACGTGCAAGTTATTATTCATCCTTATAATTAACAATATAATATCATCAATTACCAATAGTAAAGCTCAATGTGAAAACAAATAAAAGTTTTAAAATTTACCGAGGGTGATTGCGTGTCTGAAATTGATGGTTCTTCATTTTGGTGAAGCTGAAAATTAATTTATATTAGAGTATGAAATTGTACTAATTGGGAAAGTCAACTCCATTCACTATTTGCATATTTATGTATACCTCCTTCACTATACGCTCCATAAGTTTTACATATGATCAAATTTGTTCTTCAATTCGATATGATCTTTTCAAAACTCTGTGTAGGCGCGATCCTTTTGAGATAAAATGGAATGTTTGGTAAGAGTCAGCCCATTTCCACATGCTCTAAGTCGTCCATGTCTCTCAGCAAAGTAGCAATAATGCTTTCACATTTATTTTTCTCAATGTGCATCACGTCCAAATTATGACGTAATATTAATACCTAAAAATGTGATGACAACATCTAAAAATGTTCAAAATGAAACTAACAATGGAGAAGTTGAAAGAAACTAACCTCCAAATATGGTAGATCAAAGAAAATTGATCTTTTCTTCTATATATTATTCGCTTCTTTACCTCTTTTCTTTCTTTTCGTACCATATTTTCTAAAATCATTGACATAGCCATTCAGTTCGAGAGAAATATTACGACCAGCCATGATTCTAGGAATTTGCTCATGCTCCTTGTTCCCATCAAATCACGCTTTCTTTGTCCTAAATGGATGAGATGGGGGTAGAAAGCGTCTGTGGCCCATGTATGCACACTTATACTGTATTTTAACCAGCATGAATGTGTGTTTTCACCATAAACTGGACATGCTTTTTTTTCCTTTCGTAGTACATCCAGCAAAATTTCCATATGCTGAAAAATCATTGATGGTCCACATCAAAACAGCTCTCAGATCAAAACAAGATTTACTGAAAGCATCAAAAGTGCGCACCCCATTATTCCATAAATCTTGAAGATCTACTAGAGGTTGTAAATACACATGATATCATTCCTTGGTTGTTTCGGGCCAGATATTAACAACGTCAAGAAGATATTTTCTCTTTTCATGCATAACCATTGTGGTAAGTTGTAGGTCACAAGCATGACTGGCCAATAACTATATGTACTACTTAAACTACGAAAGGAATTTAAACCATCTGCGGTAAGTCCTAACCTAAGATTATGCGGATCAGATGAAAAAGAAGGCCATTTTCGATTCACCAACTCCCAAGCCACAGAATCTACAAGGTGACGCATCTTCCCATCATTACTCTTATTGTTTTGATGCTACCTTAAAGCTTTAGCAACTTTGGCAGTGAGAGACAGAGGGAGAGTGAGTGAGAGTGAGCGAGAGAGAGATATAGCGAGAGAGAGAGAGAGAGAGAGAGAGAGAGCGAGAGAGAGGTGCCTGTGAGTTGCTCAATGCAAATCTCTTGTCTTTGTAGCATGAACTGTGCTTCTTGTAATGACACATTTTCTCCTCTTTAGGTCAAATTTACCACAACAAGATCTTACTCATTGCCTAGTCCTCCAAAACATAAAGAAGTAAATCATCATCTGTCAAAATTTGTCCAGTGGCTGACAGACTGTCAGCAATAGATTTGAGAGAGAGAAAGAGAGCATGGGAAGAAAGAGAGGAGAAATAGAGAGGGAGAGAAAGGGAGAGAGATAGGGAGAGAGGACGAGAATGAGGGAGAAGGGGAGAGAGAGTATGTGAGAGATAGAGAGTGGGGGTGAGAGAGAGGAAGAGAAGAGCGAGAGAGAGGGGGTAAGAGAAAGGGAGAGGGAGAGGGCGGGAGAGAAAGATAGATAGATAGATAGATAGATAGAGAGAGGTATATAGAGAGAGAAAGGGTGAGTGCGAGAGAGAGAGAAAGGGTGAGTGCGAGAGAGAGAGAGTGAGAGACATAGATAAAGAGCGAGATAGAGAGAGCGAGGGAGCTAGAGAGCAAGAGAGAGAGTGTGTGTGAGTGACAGCGAGAGAGAGACAGTAGAGATATATATTAAAAGTGAGATAGAGAGACAGAGTGAGATAGAGAGTGACAAGGAGAAAGAGAAAGACAGGGGGAGAGAGAGATAGAAAGAGAGAGAGTGAGAGAGAGAGACGGAGAGAGAGATCGGGAGAAAGGGAGAGATAGAGAGAGAAGGGGGGAGAGAGAGTGGAGAATGAGAGAGGGAGAGAGAGAGAGGAAGAGCGGGAGGAGTAAGAAAGAGAGAGACTGAGAGAGAGAGGAGCGAGCGAGAGAAAGGAGGGAACGAGAGAGAGAGAGAGAGCAAGAGAGAGTGGGAGGGAGAATGAGAGAGAAGGATAGAGAGTGTGAGTGAGAGAAGGAGAGAGAGAGGGTGAGAAAGTGAGCGAGAGAGTGTGTGTGTGAGAAAGAGAGAGAGAGATGGAGACGTAGAGAAAGAGAGAAAGAAGGAGTGAGTAAGAGCGCGAGAGCGAGAGGGGGGAGAGAGAGGGAGTAACAGAGAGATAGATAGTGAGAGAACAAGAGAGAGCGAGGGAGAGAGAGGGAAAGAGAGAGAGATGGTGAGGGGGAGAGAGGGAGAGAGAGTAGGAGAGAAGGTGAGAGATAGAACAAGAGAGAGCGAGAGAGAGAGGGGAAGGAGTAAGTGAGAGAGAATGAGAGAGAAGGAGCGAGTGAGAAAGAGCGAGAGAGAGCGAGCACGTGCATGTGAGAGAGATAGAGAGAGTGTGTGTGTGTGTGAGAGAGAGAGAGAGAATGGGAGGAGTAAGAGAGAAAGAGAGAGAGGGACAGAGAGAGCGAGGAAATGAGAGAGGGAGAGAGAGCTAGGAAATGAGAGAGAGAGTGTGAGAGAGAGAGAGAGAAAGGTAGTGACAGAAAGAGAGAAAAAGAGAGAGAGAGAGAGAGAGAGAGAGGTAGAGGTAGAAAGAGGGAGAGAGAGAGGCGTAGAGGGAGAGAGGGAGTGAGAGATAACGAGAGAGAGAGGGAATGAGAGAGAGAGAGAAAGTGTGAAAAATTAGGAGAGAGAGTGAGAGAGATCAAGAGAGAGAGGGTGAGAGAGAGAGAGAAAGATCAAAAGAGAGAGATAGCGATAGAGAGAGAGGGAGTTAGAGAGTGGGAGAGGGAAAGCAAGATAGAGAGACAAAATGAGAGAGAGAGAGATAAAGAGAGAGGGGGAGAGAGAGTAAGAGCGAGGGAAAGAGAGAGAGATAAAGAGAGAGGGGAGAGAGAGGAGGAGCATGGGAGAAAGAGAGATATAAGGAGACAGAACGACAGAGAGGTGGAGAAAGAGAGAGGTAGAGAGAGTGAGTGAGAGAGAGAGAGAGAGATTGAGAAAGGGAGCAAGAGAGTATGGGAGAGAGACATAGTGAGAAATATTAAGAGGGAGAGATAGGAAAAAAGAAAGAGGGGGAGAGAGAGAAAGAGTGAAGGAGAAAGAGAGAGAGTGAGAGAGGGTGAGGGTGAGTGAGAGAGAATGAGAGAGTGAGAGAGAGGGGGAGTACGGGGGCGAGAGACAGGGAGTAAAGGGGAGAGAGAGAGAGAGTAAGATTGAAGGAGTGAACGCGAAAGAGAAAGAGGGCGAGAGAGAGTGAGAGAGAGAGCGTGAGAAAGAAAAGGTGATTGAGTGAGGAGCGAACGAGAGAGAAAGGGAGATACGAAGTGAGTGAGAGAGAGAGAGTGAGTGATAGAGAGAAAGAGAGAGTGAGAGAGAGAGTGGGAGAGAATTAGAGAGAGGGAGAGTAAGAGAGAGCAAGAGAGAGAGATGGAGAGAGAGAGAGAGGTTCTTGTGAATTGCTCAATGCGCATCTCATGTCTTTGTATTGAATTAGAAAGAGAGAGTGCAAGGGAGAGAGAGAGTGTGAGAGACATAGATAGAGAGTGAGATAGAGAGTGCGAGAGAGAGAGAGAGAGTGAGAGACATAGAAAGAGAATTAGAAAGAGAGAGTGCGAGAGAGAGAGTGAGAGACATAGATAGAGAGGGAGTGAGATAGAGAGAGTGTGTGTGTGAGAGAGTAACAGAGAGAGATGGTAGAGATATATATTGAGAGAAAGAGTTAGAGAGTGAGGGAGAGAGACGGAGAGAGAGCGGGAGAAATGGAGAGATAGAGAGAGAGGGCAAGAAGAGAAATGGAGAGATAGAGACAGAGGGCAAGGGGAGAAATGGAGAGATAGAGAGAGAGTGGGGGAGACAGAGGGGAGGAGTAAAAGAGAGAGAGTGTGAGAAACATAGATAGAGAGCGAGATAGAGAGAGTGTGAGATAAAGAGAGAGTGAGAGAGATAGACAGAGAGAGTTAAAGAGAGAGTGAGAGAGAGACGGAGAGAGATTGGGAGAAAGGGATAGATGGAGAGAGAGTGTGAGTGAGAGAGAGATAGAGCAAGGAGAGAGAGAGATAGAGCAAGGAGAGAGAGAGCAGGGGGAGAGAGGAGAAAGAGAGAGGGAGAGAGAGGAGAGAGAGAAGGAGAGAGAGAGAGAGGAGCGAGTGAGGAGAGAGCAATTGAGAGTTGGAGGGAGAACGAGAGAGAAGGAAAGAGAGTGTGAGTGAGAGAAGGAGAGAGAGAGAGAGAAATGGAGACGTAGAGAGAGAGAGAAAGAAGGAATGAGTAAGAGAGTGAGAGCGAGAAGAGGAGAGAGAGGGAGTAACGGAGAGACAGATAGAGGGAGAGAGAGAGAATGAGACAGAGTGAGAGAGAGGGGGAGAGAAAGGAAGAGAGAGAGTGACAGAGAGAGAGAGAGAGTAAGGGGGAGAGAGAGGGAGTCAAAGAGCGAACGAGAGAGAGACATAGAGCGAGAGAGAGAGAGAGTGAGTGAGGAGCGAGCAAATGAGGGAGAGAGAGACGGTGAGAGTGACGGAGAGAGAGAGAAAGAAAGAAAGAAAGTGATAGATAGAGAGAGTTCGAGCGAGAGAGAGTGGGAAAGAATGAGAGAGAGTGAGAGAGAGAGAGTGAGAGAGAGAATGCGAGGGAGAGAGAGAGACCGAGAGAAAGGCAAGAGAGAGAGATAGTGGTGCCTGTGAGGTTCTCAATGCGCATCTTATGTCTTTGTAGCGTGAACTGTGCTTCTTGTAAAGACACGTTGTCTCCACTTTAGCTCAAATTGACCACCACAAGGTCATACTCAGTGCCTAGTCCTCCCAAAACATGTACTAGTAAATCATCATCTGTGATGCTTTGTCCAGTGGCTGACAGAATGTCAGCAATAGATTTGAGAGAGAGAGCAGGGGAAGAGAGAGAGGAGAAAGAGAAAGTGAAGAGGGGGGGAGAGTGTGAGAGCGAGAGAGTGAGAGAGTAAGAGAGTGGGGGTGAGAGAGAGGAAGAGAGTAAATCATCATCTGTGATGCTTTGTCCAGTGGCTCACAGAATGGCAGTAATAGATTGAGAGAGAGAGAGCAAGGGAAGAGAGAGAGGAGAAAGACATAGAGGGAGAGAAAGAGAGAGACAGGGAGAGGGAATGAGAATGAGGGAGAGAGGGGGAGAGAGAGTGTGTGAGAGCGAGAGAGAGAGAGAGAGAGAGAGTGAGAGAGTGGGGTAAGAGAGGAAGAGAAGAGCGAGATGGGGGAGTAAGAGAGAGGGAGAGGAAGGGAGGGAGAGGGTGGGAGAGATAGATAGATAGATAGATAGATAGAGAAATAGAGGTATAGAGAGAGAAATAGTGAGTGCGAGAGAGAGTGCGAGAGACATAGATAGAGAGCGAGATAGAGAGAGTGTGTGTGTGTGTGTGTGAGGGAGAGAGTGTGTGTGAGAGTGATTGAGAGAGAGAGATGGTAGAGATGATTGAGAGAGCGAGATTGAGAGATAGAGTGAGAGAGAGAGAGGGAGAGAGAGAAGGGGAGAGGGAGAGAGAGAGGCAGAGAGAGACGGAGAGAGTGCAGGAAAAAGGGAGAAATAGAGAGAGCAGGGAGAAAGAGCTGGGGGAGAGAGAGAGAGTAAGAGAGAGAGGGGATCGGGGGAGGAGCGAGTGAGAGAAATGGAGAGAGAGAGAGACGCAGAGGGAGAGGGAGAGAGAGTGTGTGAGAGAGAGGGAGAGATAACGAGAGAGATAGGGAGTGGGAGAGAGAGGGAGAGAGAGAAAGAGAGAGAAAGTAGGAGAGTGAGTGAGAGAGGGTGAGAGAGAGAGTGAGGGAGCGAGAGAGTGAGAGTGAGATAGAGAGATAGGGAGAGAGAGAGCGAGAGGGATAGAGATAGAGGGAGAGGGGGGAGATAGAATGAAAGAGAGAGAGTGTGTGTGTGTGTGTGTGAGGGTGAGACAGAGAGCGAGAGAGAGAGTGACAAAGAGAGAGATGGAGACACACAGAGAGAGAGAGAGAAGGAGCGAGCAAGAGAGTGAGAGATAGAGGGGGAGAGAGAAAAAGTAAGGGAGAGACAGGGAGAGAAGGAGAGGGGGAGAGAGAGAGAGTGAGAGAGAGGGAGAGATAATGAGAGAGGGGGATAAAGAGAGGGGGAGAGAGAGTAATAGAAAGTGATACATAGGGAAAGAGATAGAGCGAGATAGCGAATGGGAGAGAATGAGAGAGGGAGAGGGAGAGGGAGAGATGCAGGGAGGGAGACAGAACGAGGGAGAGAGAGCGAGAAAGAAAGATAACGAGAGAGAGAGAGAGTGAAAGAGAGAGCGAGGTTCCTCTGATAGAGAAAGAGTGGGAAAGAATTAGAGAGAGTGAGAGAGAGAGTGAGAGAGAGAGATTGAGGGAGAGAGAGACCGAGAGGGAGGCAAGAGAGAGAGAGAGGTGCCTCCCAAAACATAAAGAAGTAAATCATCATCTGTAATGCTTTGTCTAGTGGCTGACAGACTGTCAGCAATATATTTGAGAGAGAGAGAGAGAGCATGGGAAGAAAGAGAGCATAAAGGGGGAGAGTGAGAGAAAGAGAGAGAGAGAGAGATAGAGAGAAGGAACAAGAATGAGGGAGAGAGGGGGAGAGAGAGTGTGTGAGAGTGAGAGAGAGAAAGGGGGGTTGGAAGAGAGGAAGAGAAGAGCGAGAGAGAGGGAGCAAGAGAGAGGGAGAGGGATAGATAAATCGATAGATAGATAGATATAGAGCGAGAGCAAGGTATAGTGAGAGAAAGAGTGAGTGTGAGAAAGAGAGAGAGAGTGAGAGACATAGATAGAGAGTGAGATAGAGAAAGAGAGTGAGAGACATAGATAGAGAGTGAGATAGAGAAAGAGTGAGATAGATAGATAGAGAGAGAGTGTGTGTGTGTGTGTGTGTGTGTGTGTCTGTGTGTGTGTGTGTCTGTGTGTGTGTGTGTGTGAGTGTGCGCGCGCGTGTGTGAGAGAGTGACAGAGAGAGACGGTAGAGATATATATAGAGAACGAGATAGAGAGATTGAGTGAGAGAGAGTGTGTGTGTGAAGGAGAGAGAGAAAGGGAGAGGGTGAGAGAGAGATAGAGAGAGCGGGGGGAGAGAGAGGAGAAAGAGAGAGGGAGGGAGAGGGAGAGGGAGAGAAGGAGAGGGGGAGGAGTAAGAGAGAGACTGAGAGAGAGAGGAGTGAGTGAGAGAGAGAGGAGCGAGCGAGAGAGAGAGAGAAACAGAGAGTGGGATGGAGAACGAGAGAGAAGGAAAGAGAGTGTAAGTGAGAGAAGGAGAGAGAGAGAGGAGCGAGTGTGAGAGAGAGGAGAGAGCGAGCGAGAGAGAGAGAAACAGAGAGTGGGATGGAAAATGAGAGAGAAGGAAAGAGAGTGTAAGTGAGAGAAGGAGAGAGAAAGAGAGAGAGAGAAAGAGAGATGGAGACGCAGAGAGAGAGAGAGAGAATGACTGAGTAAGAGAGTGAGAGCGAGAAGGGGAGAGAGAGGGAGTAAAGGAGAGACAGATATATATATATATATATAGAGAGAGAGAGAGAGTAAGAGAGAGAGTGTGAGAGAGATAGAGACTAAGGGGGAGAGAGAGAAAGGGAGTGAAAGTACGAATGAGACAGAGACAGAAAGCGGGAGGAGTTAGAGAGAAAGAGGGAGAGAGAGACAGATAGAGAGAAAGACAGAGAGTTGGGGGAGGAGTAAGAGAGAAAGAGGGAGAGAGAGAGAGAGAGGGGAGGAGAGAGAACGGGAGAGAGGGAGAGATAGTAAGAGAGAGTGAGAGGGAGACGTAGAGGGGGAGAGAGAGAGACGTAGAGGGAGAGGGAGTGCGAGAGAGATAGAGAGAGATGTAGAGGGAGAGGGAGAAGGAGAGAGAGGGAGAGTAAGAGAGAGAGATAACAAGGGGGGAGAGAGAGGGAGGAGTGAGAGAGAGAGAGGGAGATAGAGAGTGGGAGAGGGAGAGCAAGATAGATAGAGAGAGTGAGAGAGAGGGAGAGCAAGATAGATAGAGAGAGTGAGAGAGAGGGAGGGAGTGAGAGAGAGGGGGAGAGAGAGGTAAAGTGAGAGAGAGGGAGAGACAGTGAGAGAGAGAGGTTGAGAGAGAGAGAGTGAGAGAGAGTGAGAGAGAGAGTGAGAGAGAGTGAGAGAGAGAGAGAAAGAGTGGGAGAGGAAGAGCACGTTGATAGAGAGTGGGAGAGGGAGAGCAAGATAGATTGAGAGAGTCAGAGAGGGAGAGCAAGATAGATAGAGAGAGTGAGAGTGAGAGAGGGACAAAGAGAGAGGGGGAGAGAGTAAGAGAGAGAGAAAGAGCAAGTGTGAGAGAGAGAGGGAGAGAGAAGGAAAGAGCGAGAAAGGGCGAGGGGGAACGAGCGCGAGTGAGGGAGAGAGTGAGAGAGAATTGGGGGAGGAGTAAGAGAGAGGGTGAGAGTGTGTGTGTGTGTGTGTGTGTGTGAGAAAGAGAGATATAGGGAGAGAGAACGAGATAGGGAGAGAAAGTGGGAGAAAGAGAGAGGTAGAGAGAGTGAGCGAGTGAGTGAGAGAGAGAATAAGAGAGAGAGAACAAGGAAGAGAGAGAGTGAAAGATTGGGAGAGAGAGGAAGAGAGAGAATGAGAGAGAGAGAGGGAGAGAGAGTGTGTGCAAGAGAGAGGGTGAGAGGGAGTGAGCGTGAGAGAGAGAGAACGAGAGAGTGAGAGAGAGAAAGAGAGAGAGAGAGTAAGGGGAGAGAGATGGAGTAAGGGGGAGAGAGAGAGAGACAGAGTAAGAGTGAAGGAGCCAACGAGAGAGAGAAAGAGAGAAAGAGAGTGAGAGAGAGGGTGAGAGAAAGAGATAGTGAGTGAGTGGGGAGCGAGCGAGAGAGAAAGAGAGAGACGGAGAGAGAGAGAGAGAGTGAGAGATAGAGAGAGATAGAGAGAGAGTGTGGGAGAGAATGAGAGAGGGAGAGAGAAAGGGAGAGAGGAAGTGAAAGAAAGGGGAGAGAGAGAGCGAAAGAAAGGGAGAGAGGAAGTGGGAGAGAGAGAGAAAGAGAGAGAGGGAGAGGGAGGGAGAGGGAGAGAGACATGGAGATAAAGAGAGAGAAAGGGAGGGAAGGAGTGAGAGAGAGGGAGAGAGAGGGAGATAAAGTGAGAGAGGGAGGGAGAGAGAGAACAACATAGAGGGTGAGAGAGTGTGTGTGAGATAGAGAGGGGGACAGGGAGAGAAAGATAGATAGAGAGAGGGATAGAGAGAGAGGGGGGAGAAAGAAAGTAATATAGAGAGAGGGGGGGAGAAAGAAAGTAATATAGAGAGAGAGGGGAGGGAAAGAGAGAGAGAATGAGTGAGAAAGAGAAAAAAAGGTGAAAGAAGGAGCAAGCGAGAAGGTGCAAGGGCGAACGAGCACGCGGGAGGGAGGGAGAGAGACAGACTTGGGGGAGGGAGAGAGAGAGAAAGCGAGGAAGAGAGAGAGAGAGCGAGAAAGAGAGATATAGGGAGAGAATGAGAGAGAGGGAGAGAAAGGGGGAGAAGGAGAGAGGTGGAGAGAGAGTGTGAGTAAGTGAATGAGAGAGAGAGAAAGAGAAGGAGGGAGAGAGTATGAGAGAGAGACATAGTGGGAAAGAGAGAGAGTGAGAGAGAGAGAGGGAGAGAGAGTGCAAGAGAGAGAGTATGAGAGAGTGTGAGCGTATAAAAGAGAGAACGAGAGAGTGAAAGAGAAAGAGAGAGAGTAAGTGGGAGAGAGGGAGATGGAGTAAGGGGCGAGAGAGAAAGTGAGAGAGAGAGTGAGAGAGAGAGTGAGAGAGAGAGTGAGAGAGAGTGAAAGAGAGAGTGAGTGAGTGAGGAGCGAGCAAGAGAAAGAGAGAGTGAGTGAGTGATGAGCGAGCGAGAGATAGAGAGAGACGTAGTGTGAGAGAGAGAATGTGAGAGATAGAGAGATTGATAGAGCGAGAGAGGGAGTGCGATAGAATGAGAGAGAGGGAGAGAGAGAGAGCGAGGGAGAGAGAGCGAAAGAAAGGAAGAGAGTTAGGGTGAGGGGGAGAGAGAGGGTGCAGAGAGAGAGAGTGTGAGAGAGAGAGGGAGAGAGGGTGAGAGAGAGTGACGGAGAGAGAGAGAGAGGGTGAGAGAGATAGAGAGTGGGTGGAGAGAGGGGAGGGAGAAAGAGGGGGAGAGAAAAACCGAGAATGAGAGTGGAGAGAAAGCGGAGAAAGAGAGAGACAGAGCTAGAGAGAGAGAGAAAATGAGAGAGGCAAAGAGAGAGAGAGAAAAAGAGAGAGGCAACTAGAGAGAGTCAGAGAGAAAACGTGGGAGAGAGAGGGTGTGTGATTGAAAGAAAGAGAGAGTGAGAGAGAGATAGAGAGAGCGGTAGAGAGAGGTAGAGATAGAGATAGAGAGTGAGATAGAGAGAGACAAAGATGAGAGAGAGAGGGAGAGAAAGAAAGGGAGAGGGAGATTGAGAGATAGAGAGTGAGTGAGAGAGAGGGAAAGAGATAACGAGAGAGAATAAGAGAAAAAGAGAGAGCGAGAAAGAGAGAAAGATGGTGAGAGCGGGAGAGAGAATGAGAGAGAGAGTGCTCGAGAGAACGAGAGAGAGGGGGAGAGAGTGGGAGAGAGAGAGGGGGGGAGAGAATGATGGAGAGAGTGAGCGAGAGAGAGAGAGAGGGAGCGAGAGAGAGATAGATAGAGGGAGAGAGAGAGCGAGGGTGAGATAGAGCGATTTGTGTGAGAGAGGGAGCGAGAGTGAGGGAGAAGGAGAGTGGGAGAGGGAGGGAATAGAGAGAGATAGAGAGAGAAAGAGAGAGAGGGAGAGACTGAGGGAGATAGAGAGAGAGAGAGAGCAAGATAGAGAGAGTGTGTGTGAGTGTAAGAGAGAGAGAATGAGAGAGAATGAGGGAGAGCGAACAAGAAAGAGAGAGAGAGAGAGAGTCAGAGAGAAAGAGCTAGGGAGAACGAGTGAGAGTGAAAGAGAATGAGAGAGAGTGTGAGAGAGGGAGAGAAAGAGAGAGCTAGATAGAGAGAGTGAGATAGAGAGAGATTATGAGAGTGAGAGAAAGAAAGGGAGAGAGAGGGAGATGAGGAGAGAGAAAGATAATGAGAGAGAGCGAGAGAGAGACACAGAAAGGGAGAGAGTCTGAGAGAAAGTGCTTGACGGAAAGTTAGAGAGATATCAAGAGTGAAAGAGAGATAGTGAGAGAAAGAGAGAGAGTGTGTGTGTGTGTGAGGGAGAGAGAGAATGAGAGAGAGGGTGCGAGAAGGAGAGAGAGAGAGAGCGAGAGAGAGTGAGAGAGAAGGGAGAGACGGAGAGAGAGGGTGAGAGTGAGGAAGAGAGGATGAAATAGAGAGAGGGGAGAGATAGAGAGGGAGGGAGGGAGAGAAAATAAGAGAGAGTGTGTGAATGAGAGCTAGAGAGAAAATGAGAGAGTGTGTGTGAATGAGAGCTAGTTAGAGAGATAATGAGAGAGAGTGAGAGAGAGAGAGAGTTAGAGAGATAATGAGAGAGAGGAAGTGAGAGCTAGGGAGATACCGAGAGAGAGTGATAGCGAGAAAGAGAGAGAACAAGAGAGTGAGAGAGAGGGAGAGAGAGAATGAGAGAGAATGATAGTGAGAGAGAGAGAGAGCTAGATAGAGAGAGTAAGATAGAGAGAGAGAGTATGATAGTGAGAGAAAGAGAGGGAGATGCGGAGAGAGAAAGATAGTGAGAGAGAGAGAGAGAGCGAGAGAGAGAGAGGGAGAGAGTGAAAAAGAAAGTGTGTGAGGGAAAGTTAGAGAGATAACGAGAGAGAGGGAGTGCGAGCAAGAGAGATACCGAGAGAGAAAGAGAGATAGCAAGAGAGAGAGAGTGTGAGAGAATGAGAGAGAGAGGGTGCGAGAGGGAGAGAGAGAGAGCGAGAGAGAGCGAGGGAGAGCGAGAGAGAGGGATAGAAAGGGTGAGAGTGAGGAAGAGAGGATGAAATAGAGAGAGGGGGAGAGAGAGAGGGAGAGAGCAAAAATGAGAGATAGAGTGCGAATGAGAGCTAGAGAGAAAAAGAGAGAGAGTTGGGGGAAAGAGAGAGAAAAGGATAGAGGGAGAGCAAGAGAAAGAGCGCGAAAGAAAGGGGAGAGAGTGAGAGAGAGAGAGAGAAAGGGAGAGAGAGATGCGGAGAGACAGAACCGAGAGCGAGAATGGAGAGAGAGTGGGGAGAAAGAGAGATAGAGAGAGATGGGGAGAGAGAGTGAGAAAGAGTGAGAGAGTGAGGGAGGGAGTGAGAGAGAGGGATGTAAAAATAGAGAGAGATAGATAGAGAGAAAGAGAGAGAGAGAGATGGAGATAGAGAAAGTCAAAGAGTAAGAGAGAGTGAGAGTGAGATAGAGAGCAGGATAGAGAGAGAGAGTGAGAGAGAGAAAGGGATAGAGAGAAAAGGAGAGGGAGATAGAGAGGGAGAGGGAGAGTGGAAGAGGGAAGGGATAAAGATAGATAAATAGATAGATATATATATATATATAGAGAGAGAGAGAGAGAGCAAGATAGAGAGACAGAGTGAGATAGAGAGAGTGAGTGTGTGAGTGTGAGAGAGAGAATGCGAGAGAGAGAATGAGGGAGAGCGAACATGAGAGAGAGAGATGAGAGAGAGAGAGGGAGAGAGCTAGAGAGAATGAGACAGCGAGAGAGAGAATGAAAGAGAGATAGTTAGAGAGATAATGAGAGAGAGGAAGGGAGAGCTGGGGAGATACCGAGAGAGATAGAGAGAGAGAGAGAGAACAACAGAGCGAGAGAGAGGGAGAGAGAATGTGAGAGAGAGAGGGTGAGAGAGAGGAAGAGAGAACAAAATTGAGAGAGAGAGGAGAGAGAGAATGAAAGAGAGAGGAAGATAGAAAGAGAGGGTGTGAGTGCGAGAGAGAGAGAGTGAGAGAGAGAAAGAATAACAAAGAGAGAGAATGAGATAGAGAGACAGAATGAGGGAGAGCGAAAAAGAAAGAAAGAGAGTTAGAGAGAGAGCTAGAGAGAGAACGAGTGAGAGTGAGAGGGAGAGAGAGGGGGAGAGAGCTAGATAGAGAGAGCAAGATAGAGAGACAGAGTGAGATAGAGAGAGAGCAAGATAGAGAGAGTGAGTGTGTGAGAGAGAGAGAGAATGAGAGAGAGATAAGAGAGAGAGGTAGAGAGCTAGAGAGAGAACAAGACAGCGAGAGAGAGAGTGAGCGAGAGAGAGAGAGTTAGAGAGATAATGAGAGAGAGGAAGTGAGAGCTAGGGAGATACCGAGAGAGAGAGATAGCGAGAGAGAGAGAGAACAAGAGAGTGAGAGAGAGAAGGAGAGAGAATGAAAGAGAGAGAGGGTGAGAGAGAGGAAGAGAGAACAAAATAGAGAGAGAGGGGAGAGAGGAAGAATGAGAGAGAGAGAGAGAGCAAGATAGAGAGAGGGTGTGAGTGCGAGAGAGAGAGAATAAGAGAGAGAGAAAGAGAGAGAGAATGAGGAAGAGCGAAAAAGAAAGAGAGAAAGTGTCAAAGAGAGAGCTAGAGAGAGAACGAGTGAGAGTGTAAGAGAGCGAGAGAGAGAGAGAGAGAGGGAGAGAACTAAATAGAGAGAGTGAGATAGAGATCGAGAGAAGAAATGGAGAGAGAGGGAGATGAGGAGAAAGAAAGATAATGAGAGAGAGAGTGAGAGAGGGAGAGAGAAAGAGAAAGAGAGAGAGTGAGAGAGAAAGTGTGTTAGGGAAAGTTAGAGAGGATGTTAGAGAGATAACGAGAGAGAGAGGAGGGGAGAGAGAGCGGGAAAGAGTGGGAGAGAGCGGGAGAGAGCGGGAGAGAAAGAGGAAGAAAGAGAGAGTGAGAGAGAGAGGGAGCGAGGCAAAAAGATAGAGAGAGAAAGAGAGAGAGGGAGAAGGAGAGTGGGAGAGGGAGGGTGAGATAGATAGAGTGAGCGAGAGAAAGGGAGCGAGAGAGAGGGAGAAGGAGAGTGGGAGAGGGAGGGGATAGAGAGAGATAGATTGATATATATTTATATATATATATATATATATATA
>QANY01007266.1:7236-30149 GCA_003255025.1 Datisca glomerata
AGATTTAAGCTTCTTATAGAGACAAAACATGGCTGTCCCAAACACCTCAATCTCCCACGCATCTTTAAGAGCAGCCCAGAAGCCTTCAAAATCCATCCAAAAATCAAAGAACTTAAAAGAAGGCTTAGGTCTAGCCGAGTTAGCCCAAAGCTAAATAATAATAGGAGAGTGATCAGAGACACCCTGGGTGTGAACATGGGAAGAAGTAGCAGGAAACAACATAGCCCAATCACCGTTCACCAGGGCTCTATCGAGCTTGCGCATCTTGCTACCCTCACCAACTTGACCATTCCACCAGGTGAATTGACAGCCACTATAAGGGAGGTCGAGAACCTCCAAATGATCAAGACAAGAAGCAAAATCAATTGAGCTATCATTCCACTTGAAATCATTCCACTTGAATTAGCCAAGGCTTCCCCTGACTTAAAGTCTTATGGGAGCCAAGCTTTTCCCACAAAGGCTTCCTGGAGATAGCATCATTGGCTGCACACACCACAAAAACAAATAAATCTGTCCTTTCATGAAGAATGGTTAGCTTACAAAACATAGCTTGATCAAAGGCATCAGTTAGAAGAACATAAAAAATATTGGGTCCCAAGCTAAAACAATTCTACCATTGCCAGTAGGAGAATGGTTAGCAAAGGTAGCCCAATTGGGAAAAACAGATCTAGAAAGTCCAGCAAAATTATTACATTTTATCTTAGTCTCAACTAAAGCACAAAAAGATAATTTAAAGTCTTTACAAAGTTTCCTAACTTCAGCTTTCTTTAGAAGGCCATTAAGCCCTCTTATATTCCAAGAAGCTAAATTAATCATAAAAAGGGGGAGAGAGAGTCACCATTCTCAGGGGGAGCCTGAGTAACTTGAGCAGCCAATAAGAAAGAGCCTTCAGCCTTTCACTTCTTTTTCAACCTCTTCAAACCTGATTTAGAGAGCTTGGGAGAAGGACCAGGTTGGATACTGACATTGACAATTGGGGAAGCTTTGAGGGGAGCCAAACTCAATGTAGAGTCAGAAGAGGCTTGAGGCTCAATTTTATCCTCACAAGGCTCAATGAGACCCTTACCCTTCCTTTTGCTAACCACCTGAGTCCATTCATTGTCTTGGTCTTCCACATGGATGGTATTAAGAGGAAAAGGAGTAGAGATTTCACCCTTTGGCTCCTCATAAACCATAAGCTCCCTATTATCTTGGGGAGAAGAATCTTTGCTAGCGGTTTCTTCCTCACTAGCTAGATCATTCTTAGGGGCAACTTTGGCATCATAATCATGACCAAAGAGGCAACATTTAGCACATCTCTTTGGAAGACACTCATACTCCACCTCCACCACCACTGGATCCCATCCGTCAAGGCCAAGATCAATGGTGAAAAACTTAATCAAATCAGAGGAGGCTGAAATTTTCACACAAACTCTAGCATAGTCATGTCTATAACCAGAGGAAGTAGCATTGTCAGAGTGAGAAGGGATACCCACAGTACTAGCAATGTGACTTAGAGCTTCTTCAGTCCATAATTCAATTGGAACATTCCACAATTTAACCCAAATTGGAAGGGTTGAAAGTTTCTCCTTTGAGAATTTAACATTTGGCTGCCACTCTTGAAGCACAACAGGCCTACCTAAGAGGTGCCAAGGTCCATCTTCTAAGACTGAGTTTCTATCCTCCACAGAGCCAAATTTGAAATAGAAAAGGCCTCTGGCAGCCGAGACCTCCTGAATTCCTCTTTTAGCCCAAAGTTGCAAAGCAATTTTCTTAACTAAGTGTAAAGGAGCTGCCCTTCCAACAAAGTAGCCAACAAGGCAGCCTTCCCACCTAGAAAAGTTCTCTTTAGTAATATAATCAGGAAGCTTAACTGTGACATTACCATTTTCCGTAAAGGAAGAGCTCACATAACCTAAGCTTAGCTTCTTTTTCAGGTTACCTTTAACCTTTTCAGCCCATGAACCAGCCGGTTTCTCATGAGCAGCACTTTTATTAGCTAAAAGGTCTTTATAAACTCTATTCTCATGCAGCTTTTCAGAAGAAGAAGTTGGGGAAGGAGGAGAAGAGCTCACCTTCTGTTTTCCATTAGAATCTGGTTTAGGAGAGAGAGAGATTTCTCCAAGCTCAAACCCACGACCATGGCAGCCCTTGACATCTTTGGTAGAAGTCAAATCCACCTTGTCACTCACAATCAAAGCTGAGGTTGAGCTAAGGGAGGAGAGAGGATCTGCCACCAGCTTTGGAACTCCACCCACGTTCACATCATTGTCATAGAAAAGAGAAATATCTTCTTTCTCTTTCCCTTCAATCAAAACACCATCTACTTTCTCTTTCCCCTTAGACAAAGAAGCTGCCACCTGTCGCCCTAAGGGGCTGTCCACGTCATGATGGGAGAGAGGAGCCTTATCTAATAAAGAATTACCTTTTTGAGTGTCCTTTCCTTTATTTGAAAGGATAGTAGTAGATTGTTGACCAAGTTGAAGCTTGGGAGCTAGAGCCTCACTCTTCCCCAAGCTGACCACATCACACCCACTTGCCAAAAAGGAGCTGTCACCTCTCCCTTTTGATATGTTTGGCAGCTGCTTTTCCTCTTCTCCAAGCAAGATGATTTGAGACAAGCTTGATTTGTCTTCTATCAAAGGACACTCATCATTACCTTTGACAGAGAGGTAATGAGTATCATCTTCAACCTTTGGAGCTCTAGGCAAGCTGGTTGATCTCCGAGCACCACCTCTAGCTCCTCCTCTTATGCTACTTCTCTTTAGACTTGAACGAAGTTGGTCTGAAAGAGTCAGCTCAAGTAAATTGCTCTGATTGTGATCAGAAGAAATAAAATTGTCTCTAAGCTTTGAATGCTCGGAAATAATCTCTTTTGCAACTAATGAACTCGAAGCTTCCTTGGACTGAGCTTCTAACTTCCCAGGCTCAACAAAACCACTCTCTGGTCCAAATTTCTTCGTATTAGAACCTTGCTTAAGAGCATTAAAACCAATAACATGGGTTTTAGCTTCCCTAGCTCCCTTAGTAACCATATCATTCAAAACAGCATGGCCATTGAAAGACACTCCAAGCTTAGCTTGCCCACTAGCTGAATCTTTCTTAACACCACCTGAAACTTGCTTACCAACATCTGCAGCGTGCTTAATGTACTCATCATTAACCATTGTTAGAGGTCGTGGCCTCCCCTAAGGGAGGGAGAGGCAAAAACAAAAACCAGAATTCTAGAGAGAGGGGAGAGTTTCTCTCACTAAAAAACCAGGAAAAAAGTTCCCATGCACAAAAGATCCAAGTTAGCTAAGTTCATCTAGTCTGGGCCTAAGCACTTCTTATTTGGTCTTTTGACTCTGTATGGAGTTAGAAGCACCTAAAATGACCAACATACTCTAAATTCTTATTGAAAATGTGTTTTGAGTGTCATAAGCCAGTTCGAGTACTTGTAATACCCAAAAGATCCAAGTTTACCCAAGTTCGTCTAGTTTGCAAATATGTCATATTTGGTCGTTTTGACTCCGTAACTCTAAATTATTATCGCATATGTGTTTTGAGTGTCAAAAGTCAGTTCGAGTACATGCCACTCCAATAACAACCAACTTTAGCCAAGTTTGTCTAGTTTGGGCCTAAACATGCCCATTTGGCCCTTTTGGCTCTGTATGGCATTATAAGTACCTAAAACGACCACCACACACCAAATTATTATCCCAACCATGTTTTGGGTATCAAAAGTTAGTTCGAGTACATGCCTTTTCCAAGATATCCAAGTTTTTCCACCATGTAAGTGCTAGCCACATCAGTACAACTTTTCCCATCAATAATGATACTATACACTTTATCATTAACAAGGCATCTAGTATGAAAAATATTTTCTCGTTGTACCTTCTCATCTTGTTTGGCTATGGCACTAAGAGCTTTCCTTTTAACTAAAAGTTCCACATTGACCGGTTCTTTAATGTCACTTGCATCCTTTAGTGGTGGCATGGACTCCTATTTGAAATCGCTTTTGATTTCCACATTCTTGCCTTGCAATGATGGTATCTTCATCTTAATGCTACCCAAATTGTTATCCACCCTCTCACCAAATCTATCTTCTCTAGTTCCATGTTGGAATCCCCTATGTCCAACCCCATGGCCTAATCTGCCCATGTGAGAATATCGCTCCTCTTCATCAAAGTAGTTCCCAAATTCTTTCTCATAATTAACCCCAGGTGATCGTCTCTCCCTTTGATGCCCATAGGAGCTCTAGGTTGCTCTACCCGTGTTTCGACCCGATCAATCGTCTCATGAAATCGTTCCAGGCCTTCTCCTAGCGTTCTCTTAAATTCACCCACTAACGCCTCAATTTGTAACTTCAACATATCACCTTCTACCATGCCTCCACTACCATTACTGTTTGACATACTTGAAAGAGAATAAGATTATTAGAAAAAAATGGACCTCACAATCTCTCCCTCACCTGTTTACACTCAAAGTTTGAGGTTCACTCCATTTCTCTCGTGTTTCACTCAAAATATTTCGGCTTTTACCCTCTGATTTTCTCACACACTCTTACCTTTTACCACTCTTACTTTTCTCTTTCAGTTCTTGTTTAAATTAATAAATGAATCTGGAATTTTCAAGCAACAACCAAAAGACCTAAACAAATCAAACACTATGAGAAGATAACGAAAGGAAACAACTAAGGGATAAATTTAGAGATAAGGAAACGAAAATGATATCAACTCATACTATCTTTTTTACAGAAGATAAGATAGGATAAGATAAGGTAAGGATAAGATAAAGTAAGATGAGATAAGATGAGATAAGATAAGATAAGATAAGATAATGATTAGACTAAGATAGATAAGATAAGAAAAACGATAAGACAAATTATGACAAGAAAAGATAAGATGAGATGAGATAAGAAAAGATAAGATAAGTTATGACACAACAATATATGATATGATAAGATGAGATTATGATATGACAAGATATGATAAGATATGATGATAAGATGAATAAGATGATAACTAAAACAATGGAAATTCGAATTTGAAATTTGAAATTCTAAATTTTTAGATGAAACTGCATAGATAATTTAAACGCCTCTGAAAGTCATACAAATGATGTAATCTTGCTTTATGAGTCACGTATGGATTGTAGGTCTCGCAAATCCATTCGATTTGATATGATATAATGACTATTTCGACAACCTGATCAAACATTACGATTGTTTTTCAGAACCACCGACAAAATCAGAACAAAAAAATCAGAATTGTATCTGAATCTAGAGAACCAAAAGCTCTGATACTGAATGATATGAATGATACACCTCACCGTCGCTTTGTGATGAAACTCGATAACAATGATGGTTCAAGAACCAAAAGATCGATTTTAAAGAAGAAGAAACCCCGACCCGTTTCTATGACACAAAGAGAACCTTAGGAATTCCTAAGACCCAAATTGATACTTCGAAAAGAACCAAAGGTATGGTTTCGACGCCACACTCAAGAACAAGAAGGAAAAGTGAGTGCTAAGTCTAGGTTTTAGACGCCACAAGAATATTATTGATAAGTCTGAAAAGTTTTAAGAAGAACCAAAGAGAAAACTCTCACAAAGAAATTATATTGATCAAAATTTTTTTAATACATTGTGAAACCATGCTTAAATAGAAAAACTAGAAGCCTAAAGAGTCCTAAAGTGTTTAAATAACCTAAACTAAATATAAAACATAAAGAAATATTAATTGCAATAAATATGGAACTTGTAATCCACCTAAAGACTCGTATTGGTTGTCCACTTCTAGGTTAGGATTTCCAAGTTGTCTTGATTACTTATCATCATTGAAAATGCCATGTCATACTCCATGTGGACTACCATATTGAACGCCACATCATGCTCCATGTGAAATACCATGTAGGATGCCACGTCATCTCCATGTAGGCTGCCATGTTGGACGCCACGTCACGCACCATGTCGACTGCCATGTTGGTTGCCATGTCATGGTCCATGTAGGATGTAACGTTGGATGCCACATCATGCTCCAGGTGGACTGCCATGTTGGACGGCACATGATGCTCCATGTAGGTTGTTATACTCCATGTCATGCTCCACATCATACTCCTATTGAGTGCTTCATCCATCCTCTTTTCTCTAACTCTTGTGATTTGGCCTCATGGTACTTGACATAGATCCATCCTTTGAGGTTGTGCAATCGGATCCTCATCAACGAATCTCACCATTACTTTGTGATGAAACCCGTAATAATGATGGTTCAAGAACCCAAAGATCGATTTTAAAGAAGAAGAAACCTCGACTTATTTTCTATGACACAAAGAGAACCTTAATTATAAGACCTGACCTAAGACTCAAATTGATGATTCGAAAAGAACCAAAGGTATGGTTTAGACGCAACACTCAAGAACAAAAAGCTAAAGTGGTTGATTAGTCTGAAAAGTTCTAAGAAGAACCAAAGAGAAAACTCTCACAAAGAAATTATGTTAATCAAAGAGAAAACTCTCACAAAGAAAACTCACATTAATTTTTTATCGTCCTTAAAGGCTGGAAATTGTTTCAGATTAATACATTTATTTGCTTACCAAAAAAAAGAAGATGTTCAATACATTGTGAAACCATGTTTAAACAGAAAAACTAGAAGCTTGGAGTCCTAAAATGTTTAAATAACTTTAACTAAATTTAAAAGATAAAGAAATATTAATTACAATAAATAAGAAACTTGTAATGCACCCAAAAGACTCCTATCGGCTGTCCAATTCTAGGTTAGGATTGCCAAGGTGTCATGCTCTAATGGAGTACTATTGGCTGTCCACTTCTAGGTTAGGCGTTCTAAGTTGTCTTGATTTCTTATCATCATTTAAAAGGCCATGTCATGCTCTGTGTGGACTGCCATATTGAACGCCACATCATGCTCCATGTGTAATGCCATGTAGAATATCACGTCATCTCCCTGTGGGCTGCCATGTTGGATGCCATGTCATGCTCCTTGTGGGCTTCCATGTTGGACGCCACGACATGGTCCATGTAGCTTGCCATGTTGGACGGCGCATCATGCTCCATGTAGGTTGTTATACTTCATGTCATGCTCCACGTCATACTTCCATTGAGTGCTTTATCCATCATCTTTTCTTTCTCTCTAGCTCTTGTGATTTGACCACTAAGTACTTGAAATGGATCCATCCTTTGAGGTTGTGCAACCGGACCCTCATCACTACCACACTCCAAACTCTTATCTCAAACGTGTTTTGGGTGTAAAAAGTCAGTTCGAGTACATGCAATGCCCAAAAGACACAAGTTTTGCCAAGTTCATCTAGTTTGGGCCGTCCCATTTGGTCCTTTTGACTCCGTATGGCATTAAAATCACCTAAAATGACCATCACACTCCATATTCTTATCCTAAACGTGTTTTGGGTGTCAAAAGTTAGTGCAAGAACATGTCATTCCCAAAAGATCCAAGTTTAGGCAAGTTCGTCTAGTTTAGGCCTAAACACATCCCATTTGGTCATTTTGCTTCCATATGGCGTTATAAGCACCTAAAACGACCATGATATTCCTAATTATTATCACAAACGTGATTTGGGTGCCAAAAGTCAGTTCAAGTACATGTCATGCCCAAAAGATCCATATTTAGCCAAATTCATCTATTTTGGGCCTAAACACGTCCCATTTGGTCCTTTTGACTCTATTTTATGTTAGATGTACCTAAAACGACCACCACACTCTAAATTCTTATCTCAAATGTGTTTTGGGTGTTAAAAATCGGTGTGAGTACATGCCATGCCCAAAAGATCCAAGTTCGTCTAGTTCGGGCCTAAAAACGTCCAATTTTGTCCATCTGACTCCGCATGGCATTGTAAGCATAAAAAATGACCACGACACTCTAAATCTTATTTTGGGTGTCATAAGTCAGTTCCAATACATGTCATGCCCAAAAGATCCAAGTTTAGCCAAGTTCATCTAGTTTGGGCCTAAACAAATCCCCTTTGGTCCTTTTTACTCTGCATGGTGTGAGAAGCACCTAAAATGACCACCACACTCCATATTCTTTATCCTATTTGGTCCTTTAAACTCCGTATGGCTTTAGAAGCACCGAAAACAACCAGCACACTCCAAATTCTTATCCCAAATGTGTTTTGGGGGTCAAAATCCAATTCGAGTACATGTCATACCCTAAAGGATCCAAGTTCAGCCAAGTTCATCTAGTTTGGGCCTAAACACGTCCCATTTCATCCTTTTGACTCAGTATGGCGTATAAGGACCTAAAACAACCACTAAACTCCAAACTCTTATCCCCAAACGTGTTTTGTCAAGTTTTGGCCATCACGACCCGTTTGGTCCTTTTGACTTCGTATGGCGTTACAAGCACCTAAAATGACCACGACACTGTAAATTATTATCCCAAACATGTTTTGGGTGTCAACAGTCAGTTCGAGTACATGCCATGTCCAAAAGATCCAAGTTTAGCCAAGTTCGTCTAGTTTGGGCCTAACCACGTCCCATTTTGCCCTCTTGACTCTGTATGGGGTTAGAACCACCTAAAATGACCATCACACTCTAAATTCTTATCCCAAACATGTTTTGGGTGTCATAAGTCGGTTTGAGTACATGTCATGCCCTAAATATCCAAGTTTAGCCAAGTTCATCTAGTTTGGGCCTAAAGACATCACATTTAGTTCTTTTGACTTTGTATGACATTACAAACACCTAATATGACCATGGTACTCAAAATTATTATCTGAAATTCATATCCGAAACCTGTTTTGGGTGTCATAAGTCTGTTCAAGTACATGTCATGCCCAAAAGATTTAAGTTGAGCCAACTTCATCTAGTTTGGGCCTAAACACGTCCTATTTCATCATTTTTTTGGTAAATTAAAAAGATTGTATTAACCGAAGAAGATACTTACAAATTAAGGGGCATTCCCCGGGCAAAAAAAAATAAAGCAAACGAATATTGGAGCAATCTAAACACATATTGGAGCCAAGTTAACCACCAAAAGGATTAAAAACCAGAGAAGGGAACAAAAACCACTAAAGTTTAAGTATAAAAAACGGAAGCATTCAACCTCCAAGCAAGCTGGATTTTGTTGTTCTTCTCATTCTCAAAGAAACCTTTAAGACTCCAAAGTTTGCCCCTAATGGCATTAACAATACAAGCCAAAACCACTTTCTCATCTCTCATTCTACCTTCAAAAACTATCGCATTCCTTTCTCTCCATACATGGTAGACAAAGGTGCAGAACATAAGCTTCAACAAAAGCCTCAAAAGGTCACCACTCATAGCTTTCACAAGTAGCCAGAAGATCAACTGATTCCAATTCCCAGGAGAGGTGGCCAAGCCACACCAATTAACCAAACTCTTCCAAATATGACTAGAGAAAGTGCATGAAACAAACAAGTGCTCAGATGTCTCTATAGGATGCAAGCAAAGGACACAAGAGGTGACATGGAGAGCTCTAGAAGTGGAGGTCCAAACAGTAAATCTATCCCCAGTAGCAAGCCTATCAAGAGCAGCAAGCCAAGAAATGAAGATATATCTTGGAATGTTCTTCTTAAACCAGATAAGTGGGGTCCATCACACTTTATCACCAGCTGGAGCAAGAACCCTATAGGTATTCCCCATCTCACTTTATCACCAGCTGGAGCAAGAGCCCTATGGTCCTTTTGATGCCTTATGGAGTTAGAAGCACCTAAAATGACACCACACACCATGTTCTTATCCCAAACGTGTGGTGGGTGTCAAAAGTCAGTTCGAGTACATGTTATGCCCAAAAGATCCAAGTTTAGCCAAGTTCATCTAGTTTGGACCTAAACACCTCCCATGTGGTCCTTTTGACTCTGTATGCTATTAAAAGCACCTAAAACAACCACCACGCTTCAAATTCTTATCAAAAATGTGTTTTTGTTGTTTTTTTGTAACCAAATTGTATAAACCAAAAGAAAGTTACACATGTACAAGGGGCATACCCCAGGAAATACAAAATTAGAGTCTAATCAGAGGCTTAAAATCTGCATGTAAATTAAACTGGTTACATGTAAAGTACTGAAATTAGATACCAAGGCTTTATAAGACAGCCAAGGTTTACAAAATGCTTGGGTTAAGACCCCATCTATCAACTATACATAGATTAGTATCATCAGTGTAAAAACACTTCGAATCCCAAAGCCTTAATCTGACTAATTGTGAGATAGCTTCAATTAGGATCTTGGAATCTCTGATTTTGCCTTAAAAAATCCTTGCATTTTTTTCTCTCCATATATAATAGATGAAGGAAGTAAAAGCTAGCTTAACTAGGAATCCTCTGAGTGACTTCCCTTTTGCATTAGCTAGCATCCAATCTACAAACTGACCCCAACCCCGAACCTGGAAGTAGTACCATCTCCAATAGTTACAAAGCAAAACGGCAGAAACTTGCTCCTGAGATTGAGAAGCTTTCTCCAAACCCAAGATGAGTTAGAAGGAATGGAAACCAAGAAAATTGAACTCTTTCTGATTAGGTATGTTTGACACCAATCTTTCCAAGTCATCTTTTAGAAGAAAGTATCAAGAACCATAAGTGTTTGGCTATAGCAACTTCATTACCTTGAATCAGATCCCTAAGGCCGAACCCACCTTGTACCTTGTCAAAACACAGGTCTGCCCAAGCTACCTTGGGCATAGAAAATTTTAACCAGTCCATAGAAAATTTCATACCAAGCATTGGACTGTCTTCACCACTTTTTTAGGGAGAATGAAGAGACCACTCCAAAAGTTGACCATAGCCATAAGGAAAGTCTTGATAAGTTGGAGTCTTCGTGCATAAGACAAATACTTTGATTCCCAAGATCTGATTCTCATAGTGAGTCTGTCAAGCAAACCTTGACAATCTGATTTGGTAAGCTTGGTTGTAATGAGTGGGAGACCAAGATATCTAACTGGGAGAGACCCTTCTGTAAAACCCAGTTCAGCATGAATGATAGAAGATCCAAGTTTATGCCATAGTTCGAGTAAATGCCATGCCCAAAAGATCCAAGTTTAGCCAAGTTCATCCAGTTTGGTTTGGTTTATAAATTTTTTAATCTCCCCCGAAAAAAAGCTGGTGCCAAATCTATCTTATAAGAAAAAGCTCCATATTCATAGCTCCAATCCCTTCAAATCCGTCTTGGGTTTGAAGAAAGATCCTCAAGCTTAGGAGCAAATTTCTGCCCTTTTACAAAGCCTTTATAGGTAATGGTAGGGACTTCCATCTCTTAACTGACCCTTGGCACCCATTAGGTCCTTTGTTGCCCAAATTTGGATAGAGAATTTTGTCAGGTGTGTGTTTTGGGCTCTCCAACTAGAGAGAGAAGCTCTACCTCCCTCATAATGAGGGAGGAAGCTCCATTGTTAGTTGGTCTCTATTAGCCAAGGTGGGTGACAAACTCATTTATGGGGGTACTAGCCAAGGTTTCTTACACCCTATAGCCATTTTTTCTCTTAAGATAGCTCTGGTTGATCATGGAGGGAGAAAGCTTCTCAAAGCTCTAAGCCATCTTTTACGTTTTGAAGTTCAAGAGGGTATCTCCATAGAAGGTGGTCTTCTTTCCCTCTCAGCTAGGGGGGTGAAATCACTCTTTTGGGGAGTATTCAATTTCCTGTTCATTCCAAGACCTTACTTTATTTTAAGGAGAAGCCTAGTTTGAATCAGTGCGACTACATGTCATGCCCAAAAGATACAAGTTTGGCCAAGTTCATCTACTTTTGGCCTAACCACGTCCCATTTGGTCCTTTTGACTACGTATGGGGTTATCAACACCTAAATAATCACCACACTCCACATTCATATCCCAAACATGTTTTGGGTTTTAAAAGTCAGTTCTAGTACATGCCATGCCCGAAAGATCTAAGTTTAGCCAAGTTCTTCTAATTTGGGCCTAAACACGTCCCATTTGATCCTTTTCACTCCGTATGGCGTTAGAGCACCTAAAATGACCATGACACTCCAAATTATTATCCCAAACATGTTTTTGGTGTCAAAAGTTAGTTCGAGTACACGTGATATGAACTTCACCAATTCTAGCTAACCCTAGCTGTGCATGGAGTTTAAGGCAATGACATGCATTCTGATCAAAAAGTGAAAGGACAAAAGCAAAAGGAGAAAGGACACCTACTCTTGCATACATCGGGTAACAACAAAGCTAAAACTTTGCTTGCAAGGACAGACAGCCTGCCCCAAAACCCTGAGCAAGGACAATCACTCTTAATTGCGATTGTACCTGATGATAAAGGAGATTTGACATTGCCTTTTCCCAAGATATCCTTGGAGCACGTTTTAGGTGCCCTTGTACTACCATCTAAGCATGGATATTACTCCTCCACATCAGCTTCATCTTCCAGAATACAATCAAGTAGTTGAAGATCTTGAGTTATATGCTTTTACTCAGGGGTTTAGACGAAATTGTGAGTATTATCCTTCCCCCAAACCTTTGAAACCTTTAAAAAATAAGGAGGACGCTGCTAAGGGTATTTCTGAAACACTTAAGGGCAACACTATCTACCATAAACTTTGTGAAGCTTCACCTAAAGCTCAACAAAAGGATGGATCTTGGGCTGATAAGGTTAAGAGAAACCATATTTTGGCTGGATTGTGATTAAATCCAAGAGAACAAGGAAGAAAGTCAACTCAGAAGTGAGACTTGAATTGGCCTTAGTGCAAGACCAAGACATAATTGAAGTTTCCCCACTAAATGCACTGAACCTGGTTTTTTTAGTGAGAGAAACTCTCCCCTCTCTCTAGAATTCTGGTTTTTGTTTTTGCCTCTCCCTCCCTTAGGGGAGGCCACGACCTCTAACAATGGTTAATGATGAGTACATTAAGCACGCTGCAGATGTTGGTAAGCAAGTTTCAGGTGGTGTTAAGAAAGATTCAGCTAGTAGGCAAGCTAAGCTTGGAGTGTCTTTCAATGGCCATGCTGTTTTGAATGATATGGTTACTAAGGGAGCTACGGAAGATAATGCCCATGTTATTGGTTTTAATGCTCTTAAGCAAGGTTCTAATACGAAGAAATTTAGACCAGAGAGTGGTTTTGTTGAGCCTGGGAAGTTAGAAGCTCAGTCCAAGGAAGCTTCGAGTTTATTAGTTGCAAAAGAGATTATTTCTGATCATTCAAGGCTTAGAGATAATTTTATTTCTTCTGATCACAATCGGAGCAAATTACTTGAGCTGACTCTTTCAGACCAACTTCTTCAAGTCTAAAGAGAAGTAGCATAAGAGGAGGAGCTAGAGGTGGTGCTCGGAGATCAACTAGCTTGCCTAGAGCTCCAAAGGTTGAAGATGATACTCATTACCTCTCTGTCAAAGGTAATGATGAGTGTCCTTTGATAGAAGACAAATCCAGCTTGTCTCAAATCATCTTGCTTGGATAAGAGGAAAAGCAGCTGCCAAACATATCAAAAGGGAGAGGTGACAGCTCCTTTTTGGCAAGTGGGTGTGATGTGGTCAGCTTGGGGAAGAGTGAGGCTCCAGCTCCCAAGCTTCAACTTGGTCAACAATCTATGACTATCCTTTCTAATAAAGGAAAGGACACTCAAAAAGGTAATTCTTTATTAGATAAGGCTCCTCTCTCCCATCATGACGTGGACAGCCCCTTAGGGTGACAGGTGGCAGCTTCTTTGTCTAAGGGGAAAGAGAAAGTAGATGGTGTTTTGATAGAAGAGAAAGAGAAAGAAGATATTTCTCTTTCCCATGACAATGATGTGAACGTAGGTGGAGTTCCAAAGCTGGTGGAAGATTCTCTCTCCTCCCTTAACTCAACCTCAGCATTGATTGTGAGTGACAAGGTGGATTTGACTTCTACCAAAGAGGTCAAGGGATGCCATGGTCGTGGGTTTGAGCTTGGAGAAATCTCTCTCTCTCCTAAACCAGATTCTAATGGAAAACAGAAGGTGAGCTCTTCTCCTCCTTCCCCAACTTCTTCTTCTAAAAAGCTGAATGAAAATAGAGTTTATAAAGACCTTCTAGCTAATAAGAGTGTTGCTCATGAAAAACCGGCTGGTTCATGGGCTGAAAAGGTTAAAGGTAACCTCAAAAAGAAGCTAAGCTTAGGTTATGTGAGCTCTTCCTTTACGGAAAATGGTAATGTCACAGTTAAGCTTCCTGATTATATTACTAAAGAGAATTTTTCTAGGTGGGAAGGCTGCCTTGGTTGCTACTTTGTTGGAAGGACAGCTCCATTACACTTAGTTAAGAAAATTGATTTGCAACTTTGGGCTAAAAGAGGAATTCAGGAGGTCTCGGCTGCCAGAGGCCTTTTCTATTTCAAATTTGGCTCTGTGGAGGATAGAAACTCAGTCTTAGAAGATGGACCTTGGCACCTCTTAGGTAGGCCTGTTGTGCTTCAAGAGTGGCAGCCAAATGTTAAATTCTCAAAGGAGAAACTTTCAACCCTTCCAATTTGGGTTAAATTGTGGAATGTTCCAATTGAATTATGGACAGAAGAAGCTCTAAGTCAAATTGCTAGTGCTGTGGGTATCCCTTCTCACTCTGACAATGCTACTGCCTCTGGTTATAGACATGATTGTGCTAGAGTTTGTGTGAAAATTTCAGCCTCCTCTGATTTGATTAAGTTTTTCACCATTGACCTTGGCCTTGACGGATGGGATCCAGTGGTGGTGGAGGTGGAGTATGAGTGTCTACCTAAGAGATGTGCTAAATGTTGCCTCTTTGGTCATGATTGTGGTGCCAAAGTGAGCCCTAAGAATAATCTAGCTAGTGAGGAAGAAACCGCTAGCAAAGATTCTTCTCCCCAAGATAATAGGAAGCTTATGGTTTATGAGAAGCCAAAGGGTGAAATCTCTCCTCCCTTTCCTCTTAGTACCATCCATGTGGAAGACCAAGACAATGAATGGACTCAGGTGGTTAGCAAAAGGAAGGGTAAGGGTCTCATTGAGCCATGTGAGGATAAAAATGAGCCTCAAGCCTCTTCTGACTCTACATTGAGTTTGGCTCCCTCAAAAGCTTCCCCAATTGTCAATGTCACTATCGAACATGGTCCTTTTCCCAAGCTCTCTAAATCAGCTTTGAAGAGGTTGAAAAAGAAGTAAAAGACAGAAGGCTCTTTCTTATTGGCTGATCAAGTTACTCAGGCTCCCCCTGAGAATGGTGACTCTCTCTCCCCCTTTCTATGATTAATTTAGCTTCGATAGAGCCCTGGTTAACGGTGATTGGGCTATGTTGTTTCTTGCTACTTCTTGCCATTTTCACACCCCGGGTATCTCTGATCACTCTCCTATTATTATTCAGCTTAGGGTTAACTCAGCTAGACCTAAGCATTCTTTTAAGTTCTTTGATTTTTGGATGGATTTTGAAGGCTTCTGGGCTTCTCTTAAAGATGCGTGGGAGATTGAGGTGTTTGGGACAGCCATGTTTTGTCTCTATAAGAAGCTTAAATCTGTTAAATTTGCTCTTAAGAAATTTAATGCCTCTTTTTGATCTGATATTTATAAAAGGGCTCTTATGGCTAGAGAAGCCCTCTCTAAAGTGCAAGCTGACCTTATTACCTCTCCTAGTGTTCTCTCTCTTCAAGAGGAGGAGAAAATTAGATTAGCTGATTTCACTAAGCTCAGGAATGCAGAAGAAGATTTTCTGAGGCAAAAAAGCAGAGTTCATTGGCTTGCCTTGGGTGATCAGAATTCCTCTTTCTTTTTTCAGAAACTAAAGAAGAATAGAGTCAGATCCAGAATTAATCAGTTGGTTAATGAGGAGGGTGACCTTAATACTGATGACCAGGCTATCAAAGATCAAATTCTTTCTTATTATGGGAATCTTCTTGGAACTTCTCACATTGATCAGGAGGTGGATTGGAGTGTTCTCTCTCAGATTCTCCCTAATAAGCTCTCTCAAGCTACTTAGCTATCCTCAACCACCCTTATACAGAGGAAGACGTTCACACAACTATGTTTAGTTTGGGGAGTAGTAAAGCCCCTGGTCCAGATGGCTTCTCTGCTGGTTTCTTCAAAAGATGTTGGCATATTGTGGGCAAAGATGTTACTAAGGCTGTTTTGGAGTTTTTAGCTCCCAATCATTATTAAAACAGGTTAACTCTACTGCCATTGCTCTTATACCTAAGGTCCCTAATCCTTCTAAGGTTGGTGACTTTAGGCCTATATCTTGTTGTAATGTTGTTTATAAATGCATTTCTAAAATGCTTGCTGATAGGCTTAAGAGAGTGCTCCCTGATCTTATTAGTACCAACCAGACTGCTTTTGTGTCAGGGAGGAGAATTGCTGACAACATCCTCTTATCTCAAGAACTGGTTAGAGGTTACCATAGGCCTTCTAATAGTCCCAGATGTGCTTTCAAGGTTGATATCAAAAACACTTATGGTAGCTTGAATTGGGAGAGTATCGGGCGAATCTTTGACTGCTTGGGGTTTCCTGATCATTTCTCTAACTATGTGATGGAGTGTATCTCCTCTCCTCTTTCTCTATTGTGGTCAATGGTGAGTTGACTGGCTACTTCTCTGGTGCTAAAGGGCTTAGACAGGGTGATCCTATCTCTCCCTATCTGTTTGTGTTGGTTATGGAGGTTCTATCTGGTATTCTGAAGCATGCTTCTTATAAAGCGGACTTTGGCTATCACTGGAGGTGTAAGGAGCTTGGTATTGTTAACTTGTGCTTTGCTGATGATCTCTTTATCTTCTGTAAAGGTGATATTACTTTTGTTCAACTTATTATGGAGAGCTTAAACTTGTTTGAGGCCATGTCTGGTCTTCAACCTAATCTATAAAAAAGTCAGATTTTAAAAAAGAACAAAGAGAAAGATTGGAATTCTTACAAAACTTCCTCACCGCATCTTGTTTTAAGGAGTCATTGAGCCCCCTAATGTTCCAAGTAGCAAGATTAAACATGAATGTGTGGGTTGTGGGTATCCCACTAGCTGCAACTCCTTTATCTCTACCCTTTGCAGGGTGTGGGGTGCCATTGACCTTCTTCTTCTTCTTCTTTCTCCTTTTGCTTAAGCTGGGAGTGTTTAGAGAAGGAGAAGAGGTGGAAAGCTCCTGGTTCTTGCTCAAGACAGCAAGATTATCCTCTTCTTCCTCAGTTGAGTGCTCAATAGGTTCCACCCTTAGTGGGGAAGCTTCAACTATGTCTTGGTCTAGCACTAAGGCCAATTCAAGTCCCGCTTCTGAGTTGATTTTCTTCCTTGATCTCTTGGATGGAATCTCAATCCAGCCACTGTCATCATCCAAATGGGTAGAGGGAGTGGTGTTTGGGAGAAGTGAGGGAGAAATGGGGGATTGTTTTGGGGTGGAATGTGTGGGGGATGAGGGAGAGGAGTGATTTGGGGAGTTTGAGGTGGAGCTAGGGTTGGATTGTGGTAGAGATGGGGCTGTAGCTTGGGGATTAGGAAAAAGTGTTTTAGCTTGCTGGATGAAATCACAATCATGACCAAAGATATCACACTTGTCACACCTCTTTGGTAGGCCCTCATACTCTACAAAAACATCAATTGGATCCCATCCTTCAATACCAAGATCAATATCAAGATGCTTAAGGATTCTTGACTTGGTTGAAATCTCACACAGATTCTAGTCTCTTTTCACTCCTTTTGTAGTCAAGTGATCCGAGTATAGGGGGTTTACCCACTGCACGAGCAATGTACTTAGAGCTTCAGAGGTTCTCAACTCAAGGGGAACATTCCAAAGTTTCACCCAAATGGGGATCTTAGCTAACTTTTCCTTTGTGAATTTGACATTAGGCTCCCATGGTTGAAGAATAAGAGGTTTCCCTAACAAATGCCAAGGTGCATCTTTAAAGAAATAATCTCGGTGTTCTAAGTTATCAAATTTGAAATAGAAGAGTCCTTTGGAAGCTTGAACATCAAGGAGACCTCTCCCTTTCCAAAGCTGCAACGCAATCCTCTTAACCAAGTGTAATGGAGCTGTTTTACCCACAAAATAGCCAACCAAACAAGTCTCCCATTTGGCAAAGCTGTCTTTGGTAACAAAGTCAGGGAGCTTTACAATGACCCTATGTTCTTCATAAATTGTAGACTCCTGAAACTCAAGCTCAAACCTACTAGGTTGGTTTCTCTTAACTTTATCAGCCCAAGATCCATCCTTTTGTTGAGCTTTAGGTGAAGCTTCACAAAGTTTATGGTAGATAGTGTTGCACTTAAGGGTTTCAGAAATACCCTTAGCAGCCACCTCCTTATTCTTTAAAGGTTCCAAAGGTTTGGGGGAAGGATAATACTCACAATTTCGTCTAAACCCCTGAGTAAAAGCATATAACTCAAGATCATCAACTACTTGATTGTATTCTGGAAAAATGGATGAATGAGGTTTTCGAGCTGTTGGAGAAGATGAAGCTGACGTGGAGGTGTCCTTTCCATGCTTAGGTGGTAGTACAAAGGTACCTGAAACATGCTCCAAGGATGTCTTGAGCAAAGGCAAGGTCAAATCCCCTTTATGTTCAGGTACAACTGTAATTAAGAGAGGCTGTCCTTGCTCCGGGTTTTGGGGCAGGTTGTCTGTCCTTGATGGAGCTGACGTGGAGGAGTCATATCCATGCATAGGTGGTAGTACAAGGGTACCTAAAACGTGCTCCAAGGATGTCTTGGGCAAAGGCAATGTCAAATCACCTTTATCTTCAGGTACAGCCACAATTAAGACAGATTGTCCTTGCTCCGGGTTTTGGGGCAGGCTGTCTGTCCTTGATGGAGCTGACGTGGAGGAGTCATATCCATGCATAGGTGGTAGTACAAGGGTACCTAAAACGTGCTCCAAGGATGTCTTGGGCAAAGGCAATGTCAAATCACCTTTATCTTCAGGTACAGCCACAATTAAGACAGATTGTCCTTGCTCCGGGTTTTGGGGCTGGCTATCTGTCCTTGCAAGCAAAGTTTTAGCTTTGTTGTTGCCCAAGGTATGCAAGAGTAGGTGTCCTTTCTCCTTTTGCTTTTGTCCTTTCACTTTTTGATCAGAATGCATGTCATTGTTTGTACTCCATGCACAACTAGGGTTAGCTAGAATTGGTGAGGTGGCAGGAGTTGATTGGCTCTCAAGTACAGCCTCATTGACCAATGGACAAAAGATTTCACCCTTGATCATCTCTCTTCTTCGTGCTCCTCCTTTGGCCAGAGAACCCTTGGTGATTTGCCTGAGTTTTTCAGACAAGGGAAAGCTTGTTTGCTTCTGAACATGCTCTTTGTCCTTAGAAGCACCTGTAAAAGCTTCATTTACAAAACATGGGGCTCCACCAAATGATGAAGGAACCCTTAAAGCACTAGAATCCAGTAATAACAAGTCATTGTGTACCTGAGAAGAAGGGACCAAAGAAATGTGCCCACAAGACATTGAGAGCTCATCCAAACCTTTGATTTGCTCCTCATTAGAGCTAGAAGCAGCCTCATCATTGCCATTAATGGCCATTTGGACCTTTCCTCCCTTATTTGGTGAGTTAAGGTTGTAGCTAAAGGTGCCAAAACAAGTAGCATGCTCCTCGTCATCTCCATTAATACGAGCAGCAAGTGCTTCTGCCACATTTAGTGCACGAACACACACCTTCTTCTCACCAACTTCTTTGTTCTCCATAGCTAAAATCTTATCCAAACTTGGAGATTCCTCCAAGGAAGAGCTAGAAGCTACTCTGACTTCTGGGTTTTCCAGCATCGAACTCCCATCTCCTTTAAACTTTAGAACATCTTCATGAGACTGAAAGCTCATCTTACCCGAACTTTTCTTACTGATCTTTGAACCTTGCTGAGTCTTGGATTCAAAATAAGCATCATTCACCATTTTAGAAACTAAGCTCAGCTCCTCCCAGAGGAGCAGCAACAGAAAAGCCTCACCTGGTTTCTAGAGAGAAGGGAGAGCTTCTCTCTCTAAACATGGCATGGCATGTACTCAAAAAAACTTTTGACACCCAATACACGTTTGGGATAACAATTTGGAGGGTTTTGTTCATTTTACACGCATCTAATGACATACAGAGTCAAAAAGACCCAATTAGACGTGTTTAGGCTCAAACTAGATGAACTTAGTTAAACGTGGCTCTTTTGGGCATGACATGTACTTGAACTGACTTTTGACACCCAATATAGGTTTGGGATGAGAATTTTGGAGTCTTTTTATCATTTAGGTGATTCTCATTCCATACGGAATTAAAAGACCCAATGGAATGTGTTTAGGCCTAAACTACATGAACTTGGATAAACTTGGATCTTTCGGGCATGACATGTACTTAAACTAACGTTTGACACCCAATACACATTTGAGATCAGAATTGGGAGTGTGATGGTCATTTTAGGTGCTTTTAGTGTCATATGGAACGGGTTTAGGCCCAAACTAGACGAACTTGACTAAACTTGGCTCTTCTGGGCATGACATGTACTCGAACTAACTTTTGACACTCAATACACGTTTGGGATAAGAATTTGGAGTGTTGTCATCATTTTAGGTGCTTCTAGTGCCATACGGAGTCAAAAAACTCAATGGGACATGTTTAGGCCTAAACTACACGAACTTGGATAAACTTGGATCTTTTGTGCATGCCGTGTAGTCAAACTTATTTTTGACACTGAATACACGTTTGAGATATGATTTAGGAGTGTTGTGGTCAAACAAATTGAACTTATGGCTTGTGGCGGTCCTGTACTTGGCTCACAATGTTTAGAGAGAGAAGCTCTCCCTTCTCTCTAGAAACCAGGTGAGGCTTTTCTGTTGCTCCTCCTCTGGGAGGAGCTGAGCTTAGTTTCTAAAATGGTGAATGATGCTTATTTTGAAACCAAGACTCAGCAAGGTTCAAAGATCAGTAAGAAAAGTTCAGGTAAGATGAGCTTTCAGTCTCATGAAGATGTTCTAAAGTTTAAAGGAGATGGGAGTTCGATGCTGGAAAACCCAGAAGTCAGAGTTGCTTCTAGCTCTTCCTTGGAGGAATCTCCAAGTTTGGATAAGATTTTAGCTATGGAGAACAAAGAAGTTGGTGAGAAGAAGGTGTGTGTTCGTGCACTAAATGTGGCAGAAGCACTTGCTGCTCGTATTAATGGAGATGACGAGGAGCATGCTACTTGTTTTGGCACCTTTAGCTACAACCTTAACTCACCAAATAAGGGAGGAAAGGTCCAAATGGCCATTAATGGCAATGATGAGGCTGCTTCTAGCTCTAATGAGGAGCAAATCAAAGGTTTGGATGAGCTCTCAATGTCTTGTGGGCACATTTCTTTGGTCCCTTCTTCTCAGGTACACAATGACTTGTTATTACTGGATTCTAGTGCTTTAAGGGTTCCTTCATCATTTGGTGGAGCCCCATGTTTTGTAAATGAAGCTTTTACAGGTGCTTCTAAGAACAAAGAGCATGTTCAGAAGCAAACAAGCTTTCCCTTGTCTGAAAAACTCAGGCAAATCACCAAGGGTTCTCTGGCCAAAGGAGGAGCACGAAGAAGAGAGATGATCAAGGGTGAAATCTTTTGTCCATTGGTCAATGAGGCTGTACTTGAGAGCCAATCAACTCCTGCCACCTCACCAATTCTAGCTAACCCTAGTTGTGCATGGAGTACAAACAATGACATGCATTCTGATCAAAAAGTGAAAGGACAAAAGCAAAAGGAGAAAGGACACCTACTCTTGCATACCTTGGGCAACAACAAAGCTAAAACTTTGCTTGCAAGGACAGACAGCCTGCCCCAAAACCCGGAGCAAGGACAATCTGTCTTAATTGTGGCTGTACCTGAAGATAAAGGTGATTTGACATTGCCTTTGCCCAAGACATCCTTGGAGCACGTTTTAGGTACCCTTGTACTACCACCTATGCATGGATATGACTCCTCCACGTCAGCTCCATCAAGGACAGACAGCCTGCCCCAAAACCCGGAGCAAGGACAATCTGTCTTAATTGTGGCTGTACCTGAAGATAAAGGTGATTTGACATTGCCTTTGCCCAAGACATCCTTGGAGCACGTTTTAGGTACCCTTGTACTACCACCTATGCATGGATATGACTCCTCCACGTCAGCTCCATCAAGGACAGACAACCTGCCCCAAAACCCGGAGCAAGGACAGCCTCTCTTAATTACAGTTGTACCTGAACATAAAGGGGATTTGACCTTGCCTTTGCTCAAGACATCCTTGGAGCATGTTTCAGGTACCTTTGTACTACCACCTAAGCATGGAAAGGACACCTCCACGTCAGCTTCATCTTCTCCAACAGCTCGAAAACCTCATTCATCCATTTTTCCAGAATACAATCAAGTAGTTGATGATCTTGAGTTATATGCTTTTACTCAGGGGTTTAGACGAAATTGTGAGTATTATCCTTCCCCCAAACCTTTGGAACCTTTAAAGAATAAGGAGGTGGCTGCTAAGGGTATTTCTGAAACCCTTAAGGGCAACACTATCTACCATAAACTTTGTGAAGCTTCACCTAAAGCTCAACAAAAGGATGGATCTTGGGCTGATAAAGTTAAGAGAAACCAACCTAGTAGGTTTGAGCTTGAGTTTCAGGAGTCTACAATTTATGAAGAACATAGGGTCATTGTAAAGCTCCCTGACTTTGTTACCAAAGACAGCTTTGCCAAATGGGAGACTTGTTTGGTTGGCTATTTTGTGGGTAAAACAGCTCCATTACACTTGGTTAAGAGGATTGCGTTGCAGCTTTGGAAAGGGAGAGGTCTCCTTGATGTTCAAGCTTCCAAAGGACTCTTCTATTTCAAATTTGATAACTTAGAACAGCGAGATTATTTCTTTAAAGATGGACCTTGGCATTTGTTAGGGAAACCTCTTATTCTGCAACCATGGGAGCCTAATGACAAATTCACAAAGGAAAAGTTAGCTAAGATCCCCATTTGGGTGAAACTTTGAGTTGAGAACCTCTGAAGCTCTAAGCTACATTGCTAGTGCAGCGGGTAAACCCCTATACTCGGGTCACTTAACTGCAAAAGGAGTGAAAATAGACTTTGCTAGAATCTGTGTTGAGATTTCAACCAA